>VONZ01000918.1:0-280511 GCA_012976165.1 Labeo catla | reverse complement strand
CTATAACCTGGCTTGACTCATGGAGATCCGCTGTACCGGGACTTGACTCATGAACAACATGGCTTGGCTCAGGAGCAACAGCTGTAACGTGACTTGACTCAGGAACAACAGCTGTAACGTGACTTGACTCGTGAAGAACAGATGTGACTTGGCTTGACTCGTGGGGAACAGCTGTAACGTGACTTGACTCGCGGGGAACAGCCGTGACTTGGCTTGACTCGTGGAAAACGACAGCTGTGTCTTGTCTTGACTCTGTGTCTTGACTCGACTCTGTGTCTTGACTTGACTCTGGGGTAGCCGCCGCGGCATGAAGGAGCGCCTATTTAGCTGCCCATACCGTCACTAGAGGTGTGTCCAGCACGTGAGCCATCATGGCCACAGGTGGCGTCCGGGTGCTGACCACAGGTTCTGGAGTGGCAGCCATATTGTGGAGTGGCTTGGAGACGGCGGCCATCTTGTGGAGTGGCTTGGAGACGGCGGCCATCTTGTGGAGGGGCTTGGAGACGGCGGCCATCTTGTGGAGGGGCTCTGGCGTGGCAGCCATCTTGTGCAGTGGCTCTGGCGTGGCAGCCATCTTGTGCAGTGGCTCTGGCTCAGGAAAGATGGCTGTTACTTGACTTGAGATAGGAGCGATAGCTCTGACTTGACTTGACACAGGAAACACAGCTTTGACCTGACTTGACACAGGAACAAGGACCGTAGCTTGACTTGACTTGGAAACTTGACTCTGGAAATGCAGCTGTACACTGACTTGACTTGGAAACTTGACTTGACTCAGGAAACACAGCTGCAACTTGACTTGACTTGGAAACTTGACTTGACTCAGGAAATGCAGCTGTAACTCCATATAGCTGTGGTATGGCAGCTGTGAACGGACGCCGCCATCTTGTGAACGGACTCCGCTGTCGCCGCCATTGCTTGATCGCGCTCCTGCACGGCCGCCATTTCATGGGCGATCCAGGCGGCAAACGTGTTTGTGGGATCGTGCTCCGGCATGACCGCCAATCTGCGGGTGCGACGCGCGGTCGCCTTTACTGCGTTGTCGCGTTCCCTCTCTGCCACCCCCACGGTGCATGGCGAACCTACGCACGACAACGCAAAGTTCATGAAAGCTGCTAGAGAGGAGCGCGGACCCTCGCGTCTCAGTCTCGCCCTCAAGTGCTCGTTCACACCGTCACAGAACACCTCAATTTTAATACAGTCCGGGAGGGTGGAGTAGTTAGAAATTGCAATAAACTCACGGGCATACTGTTCGAGGGTGTGGGATCTCTGTTTGATTCTGCATAGAGTTCTGTCGGTGTCAATGTCTGAATGTCCGGGGGTGAAGCTGCTGGATCCTGTGGTGACAGATTGTTCTGTAACCGGGAGTGAAGGACGAGAGGCGAGCGGATCCACATGCGAGCCTTTATTAATGGGACGAGACAGATACATGGTCGGACAGGCAGGGTCAAATCAACAGTAAACAGGAGTGTCAAAGGCGAGACGAGAGAATAGTCCTTAAAGGCGAGTGATAATCCAAAGGCAGGCGGCTAGACAGTCCAAACGAGATAACCAGGCGGAAAAAACAAATCACAGGGAACTCGGAACTAGAAACTAGGAAGCGATAACAAAAAACACAACAATATAACAATCCGTGAAGTGCACTGGGAAGGACCGGGGCTTTTATAGAACGCCTGATTGGTCACGGGGGCTGACGCAATCAGTGCGGTGGAGGATGGGAGATGCAGTCCGGAGTGTGGTGCAACAGTCAGAGTGTGTAGGTGAGGTGAGAGTGACATCTGGTGGTGAGCGGACAATGGGACACCGACCAGATTCGTGACATCTGGAAGCGGACTTCTCCTTTAATGTATCTGAAAATATCCATATGTTTTGTGTATTATAATATTATGGGTAATTCATACTTAAAAATGAAAGATAAGCACCATTTACTAGAATTTCTTTAAATCTTATTTACATCATTCTACTCCTTGCAATTACAAATAGAATTCTGTATTCTGTATTCAATTCAAAATATAGCTGCAAGCAGCAATTACCAGGGTTCAAGCGCTTTTAGGCATTTAAGTACATATGAAAGAAGACATTATTTAGCAAGACTGTAACCACCTAAATCAATGATTTTGCTGTGGTGCGATCCCCTTAAAGCTTTGCATGCTTGTTTAGAATCACCTGTCGCATGTGCTCACCAGGTTTTGTGAAGTTTTGAGTTTTTCTTTAGGCTTTGTAGGATTTTGAATAAATTTGGATAGGCCCCTTTTATAAACTACCCCATTATAGCTTCCCAAAGGGTAAATTGCAACTTTTTTTTTTTTTTTTTGATAACTAATGACCTAGAGAGTCCACAGAATTGTACCGCAGTGTTTTTTTCCAGAAAAACCTGACTAGTTCACAAAAGTATGTTTATTTTTTTTTTTTAAACATTCTCTTAATCAAAAGGGGTCATCGGATGCTAAGTTCACTTTTTCATGTTGTTTGAACATTAATGTGTGTTGGCAGTGTATGTACAAATCTACCCTATAATGATAAAAATCCATGCAGTGGTTTTTAATTAAGCTGTAAAAATAATATCCCCTTTTTCAAATCAAGCCGTTCTCAGATGCCTGTCAGTGTGCTGTCACACCATCAGAGGCTGCTCCCACAATAGTTGATTGACATGAGCTCTTACCTCAGACCAGCTGTCACAATCCAGTAACTTTCCTTGTTCGATGCCGGAACAGGGATGTAAGTTAGACAAGAATATCTCAGATTGAGCGACTGAGCAAATCATTCATGATCCAGCTTCACTTACAGCAGAAGTGTGTATAAGCTTTTTTTTTTAATCTTCGCAATTGCCTTTTCCTTATAATGTGGTAGTTAGGAAGTTTAGCGGCTAAACGTGGCTAAAGTAAACAAGAACGTCTTTCCACAGAGAGAAGAGAGGGGCGGGGTGAGCAGAGCTCATTTGCATTTAAAGGAACAACCCCTTAGAATGAGATGATTTTTGCAGAGCTGATTTTGACAAGGTAAAAAGGGTGTTGTTTTACAAAACCATTGAGAAATTTTAATCAAAGTATATTAGAGACTTTTCATTAAGACCCTAAAGAATCATATCAACTGGAAAATGGGCATCCGATGACCCCTTTAACAAATGATTTGATGGACAGCTGTGGTTCTAGAGGCAGAGTTGTCCGGGATAAGGAGTCCTTATAGGCAAGTCCTTATAGACACTTGTGGCGCTTTGAACCATGACCGTGCACTGCGATTTTCATGTTTATAGGACAAATGGTTGCATAGGTATACTAATTTTTAAGTTTACCCTCTTACAGCGCCACCAAGTGGCCAAACTCCTTGATTTTTGTCCTGTGACCTCAGATTGAGCTCTTACATAGGTGTTCTGAGCTTGGCGAAGATGTCTCATTGCGTTAAGGAGTTATAGGTATTTTACTACGAGTGATCCCACCCCTTTCGAACGTTTTGGCGTCCCTTTTCGACGGTGAGTCAAAAATTCAACTTTTTTTGATAATTATTGATATTCACTCTTCAGAGAATCTTTCTGCACTGGTTTGGTTCCGATCAGGCAAAAAAGCCTAGGACTAGTTGGCAAAAGTTTTTCAAAAGATCCAAAAATTTTGCCCACACCATCAAATCTGAGGCGTTTTTTTTGTCCGGCGTGAGGCAAGGATTCCAACAACATAAGTCACTTGAACCTGTGACTGGCGGTTTAGGAGCTATGAGCGATTATGGATGTAAATTTAAGTGTAAAAGGCATTCTATTTTTAAATCTTGTACTCTGACGCCTGGTAGTGAGATATATAGTTTCTTGTGTTTATCATCAAACATGTCAAGTCAAACTTGTGTTATCAGTCTCACATTTTAACTGTCCTATTTGAAGTCAAAATGCCCTGGAAGACAAGAACTTTTTTTAACTTCTTTCCAACTAATGATCACTGTCTTGACGTAAGGGCAGCGTCCTGTAGTCCTGTAGAGTTGTGTAGGAGCAGTGATGGTCTGTACCACTCTCCACTGTCTCCTGAGGTCAACAGTCCAAACACAGCTGGAATGTGTACTGACGTTTCAGAACGACAGCGGTGAACTTCATACTGTCAAAAGTCACAGATGTTTGAGTTTAAACTTTCTGCTGGAGTCAGAAAAAGCAACAACTTGTCTTGTTATTTTATTTTTGGCTTTCTGGGTAAAATTAAGTGTCAAATGATATCTTCTTGTAAACTTTCTTTTAAATATATGTTTTTTTTTTTTCATTCATCATTATTTGTCAGTGATTGGAGGCCAGGTTGCGTTTCCCGTCTGTGTCAAACACTAGTTATATTTTGCTGGCTCTAAAATTAGTTCTTTTTCCAGAGACACCAGAAGCAAATCCCCATTATTCTGTTGCCAGTTCCTTCAACTCAGTGAAGAGAGTCAAAATAAGACCCGGGAATATTCCTTCTTATAGATGGCAATCACAAATGATGCTGCCATTTACTTCTTATCTCATTATAGTCACTGACATTCATGCTTAATTTAGTCATAAAGACTCAATATTATAGAACGAGATGATGCATTTAATTTATCACAGGAACCTGAAAACGTCAGAATCTCATGTAACTGCAGGAAACGCAAGAATATGTTGTAAATTATCTTTAATGGTGTCCTCGTCAGAGCCATCTTCCTCCCGGCCTGACAGTTGACAGACTCCAGGGACGAGGCACAAGTCAGCACAGATTAGAAAAGCCCGGATGATAAACGGCCTCAAGTGTATGGCAAGACTGACTTTGGGTGGGGTCAGGCTTGCAACATTGCATCGCTGAGTTTGTTTAACGGCCTAGTCTTGGGGGTCCTCCACCGCACAAACCCAGCCTGTGGAGTATGTACACTGGAACTTGTCCCAAGAGACTCTGCTTCTACCGGTGATCTTTATGGTCCTCGTAAAAACCATAGCAGGAAATCTGTCTCCACCCTGATTGTAAGGTCAACTACACTACCTCCTCTTGCTGTGAAGAAATGCTTTGTGACATGGCTGAGCATTTTAAAAGATTCAGCCTGTATTTCTAACACTATTCACAGGAACTGATGTGTCACTTGATGTTCAGTTGACCCTTCTCCCCTTCTCTTTCTCTGTATATACAAACTACAGTGTGCGTGTGTAACTTTTCTGACAAAGGTCAGAACTCCTTTTATGATGTAGATTTTTGAGGTGCATTCTTGTCATAAATGAATCTATTCCTGTTCCTACATAATTTGTAACAAAAAACAGTGGTAAAATATCTATTTAGGACCTTTCCAATGATATATAGTTTGTCATGATTAAAATAGGATTTAATTGTAATATAGTAGAGTAAACTTAGGCGTCCCTCTGAGGGAACGGCTGACAGTTAAAAGGTTAAGGTACTAACATGTACCATTTAGGGGTAGGTAAGGTACAAAGATGTACCTTTTCACTTTTGTACCTTAGGGTACTGTCTCAACGACAGAACTGTACCTTTTTTCGGAGAGTGTATATATTTCATTAACTGTTGACATTTTTAGTTCTTTATTGTTAAAATTGCAAACAATTTTACAGTGCGTGTACATATTCAACAATATATAATATAATAACATTTTTAATTATATTTTTAATTTGTAATCATATTTTTGATCAAGAAAATGCAGCCTTGGTGGTGTATATTTATTTTTTAAACATTTTTATTTATTGAATTTTCCAAATTGTATGCAATATTATAAATGTTACAGGAATTGCTATTTCACAAACAATTGCAAAGACACAGCAAGTAACACGTTGAAATATATTAGTGGTGTGCAATTGTGTCTTCAAAGTTTTTTTTCTTTTCTTTTCTTTTTTTTTTAAATTCATATCCCAGTCTTGGTTAAATAAATTACTTAAATACATTACTTATACTATCAGAAAAAAAGAAAAAAATATATATATTTTAGATTTTTAGATTTTATATTAACAATATAATCAATATTCTACTTCTTAAAGCATTTTTTTTATTAAAGTATAAATCTCATCAAGTTTAAACAATGTATGTTATTTGTGAATAATGTTCAGCTATTCTTTTAATAGTTACGTTTTAACTATTTTTGGGGTCAAAGCTCAGTAAATATTGGTCACAGACACAGAGATTTACTTTAAATTTTACCAAGCTGATTATTCACTAAAACTCCCACAGATCAATTTTTATTTTGACAAAACAATGTGATTATATCTAAGTGTGTGAGTTGTTTACTTACTTTTTTAATCAGTCTTTCCATTAACGCCATTATATTGCAAACATGGAAACCACATGAACACAAAAGGCGGGATTTAAGGCATGATTGGTCATATCCAATCATGTCGCGATGGAGGCATTGCATCCTCTCACGTGACTTTCCCTCATTCATTCTCAATTACCCCCCCACCAAACTCAACGCACACTTTAGGGGGTCTATTAAAACTCGATGGGCTCAGGGGAGGTGAGACAGACGCAGACTCCTGCTGTAACTTTACCTGCTGGTGTCACTGTGGGACAATGTTTCTTTAGAAAAATTAATTATTATTATTTTTTTTTTTTCTCATCCAATATTTTGAGGAGACTCTCCCTCCCTTGCCTCCTTGGAAGAAAACGCCACTTAAATATATGTATATAATAATCGCTGATGGTAAAATCTTGGCATGTACTGCAGTTCATTCTTATTGGCCACAGCTTCTCCAGCAATGATTTAATCGTTTGTTGTTGTTGAATCAGGGGAAACATGTCGTCATGGTTTTGGCATTCGACCGGCTCCATCACAGCCTGTGAATTCTGATCGAGGACGACAGGGATTGTCAGCTCTGCTCTACACCACATCGTGACTTAAAGTACAGTAATTGTGGCATTTATTCCCTAATGGAGAAATACAACATTTCTGTTCCTCCAGACTGTTTCTTTGGGTTACTGTGGAGTCTCCATAGGGGATTTCAAATGTGGTTAGTGATGTAGAAATCTCTAAGCTCAAAACAAACCTGTTCGCCTTGCGTCGAGCAGCCAGGTGGACAGACGGTATCCGTGGCTGTCTTGTCTCTAACTGTTATTCACCTATCCATGAGTGATTGCACCGTCTTGATGTATCTATTCACGGTTCAGTGGCCGTGAACGAGAGGAGGCTGATTTAGTGCTAATGAGTTAAGTGATGACAACACAATTAATACTGTTTGCTTCGGTTATTCTGACAATGAGCGCTTTTGGTGTTCCTGGTCCAAGCGTGTGTAGTGCTGGAAAAGATGTTTTTAGTGCTGTTTTAATGCTCTATCTATCTATCTGTCTGTCTATCTGTCTGTCTGTCTGTCTATCTATTTATTTATCTATCATAAACCCAATATATATATACGTTTTCTTGAGAAGCGAAATAGCATATATTAGACTTTACAGAAAATATAATGTAAGTACATTTTGTTTTGTTCCATTTGCAGATTTTTACACTAGTTCCAAGCATAAAACTTGCTCCATTTATTTATTTATTATTGTCTCAGCCAATTTTTGCAGTGTAGAGAATATCTAGTGTTTGTTTCAGCAGACTGAGGCTGAGGTTTGCACTGATTCTGCCACAGGGATTGTGTTTTATTTATTTGCGGGCAGTTTTAAGCAATTGGAGGCTCTTAAAGGATTGTTACGGGTTTAATTACAAACTAAATAGAAAATAATTTAAAATCATCAATCACTTTATAAGAGCAAAAATTGCTCTTATAATGAAGGGGCTCTGGGGAAATGTGCACCGTATCAGGGGGCAGTCATGGCCTAATGGTTAGAGAGTCGGGTTTGTAACCCATAGGTTGCTGGTTCGATTCCCATACCAGCAGGAATTGAAGGTGGGGATTGTGAATGAACAGTGCTCTTTCCACCTTCAATACCCTGACTGAAGTGCCCTTGAGCAAGGCACTGAACACAGTGTGTGTGTGTGTGTGTGTGTGTGCACCTGGTATTCATCACGTTATGGGGACCAAATGTCCCCACAAGGATAGTAATACCAGTAAATTTTGACCTTGTGGGGACATTTGTGAGGTCCCCATGAGGAAACAGGCTTATAAATCATGCACAATGAGTTTTTTTGAGAAAGTAAAAGTGTGCACAGTCTCCTGTGAGGGCTAGGTTTAGGTGTAGGGTAGGTGTAGGGTGATAGAAAATACGGTTTGTACAGTATAAAAACCATTACGCCTATGGAATGTCCCCATAAAACATGTAAACCCAACATGTGTGTGTGTGTGTGTGTGTGAGGACCAAATGTCCCCACAAGGATAATAAAACCTGAAATTTTTGACATTGTGGGGACCGCAGTTAAAAATGATTAAAAATAGTAAATTATGTTTATCTGAAAGTGTAACGATGCAAACATGTTTTCTGTGAGGGCTAGGTTTAGGGTTAGGGTTGGGTTAGGGGATAGACAATATCGTTTGGTCAGTATAAAATCTATAGAAGTCTGTGGAAAGTCCCCACAATTCACAAAAACAAACGTGTGTGTGTGTGTGTGTTCACTTCTCACTGCTGTGTGTGTGCACTTGTGATGGGTTAAATGCAGAGGACCAATTTCGAGTATGGGTCACCATACTTGACAATACGTCGTCAATTTCACTTTTCACTTTCACTTTCAAGTATAGAACCTGAAGAATATGTCATGAATAACAGTCATGGTTTCCACAAAAATATTAAGCGGCATAACTGTTTTCAACAAGTAATGCCTATAGAAAATGTAGCCTTGCCATCACATGAATAAATTAAATTTTTAAATATATAAACCTATAAATTAATTACTTTAAATTGTAATTTCACAATATGACTATGTTTACTATATCTTGAATCAATTAAAAAATTGGGCTTTGGTTAACATTAAAAAACGTATACATATAAATTTGAGCTGCACATTTTTACTTCAAACCCGTTTTTCTTTCCTCATAGACTTCCATTGTAAGTACAATACTGTAAACACAATTTTAGCTTGATTCAAAATTATTTTCAAAGGTTTTTAACAGCATTGACCTGATGCTGTTGATCAAGGTTGACTTGTTTTGAAACTGGAACATTCCTTTAATAATCCCTCCAACAAGCGGCCTTGTTTTTCTTTGGTAGACAAAATATATCTTCTAGACAAATGTGTCAGTTCAGAATAGTTCAGACACTTTGATCACTACGCTTTTCATCTATACAGTGTTCTTTGTTATTTTTGTTATAGTGAACAACAAAAGTACCTAGCGTGTCCAAGCTGAAATGATTTTTTATCCTCTGTTGTGTTTGAAAGCAGCATCTCAGGGCGGAAAGGGGCTCCAGACTGATTTCATTTGATGGCTTGTGATGTTTCGAGTGTTTGACCGACGTCTTGTGGCTGTGAAATTGATGATGAATTGTGATGGAGGTGTTTGGTTTTATCATGGTGTGGGTGAAGATGGATGGATAACAATCACAGCTCTAATGGCATGACTGATTCTTCCCTGCACATACGGCACTGCTTAAATATGTTGTATTACAGAGTCTTTTCACGTGTGCTGTGTTTGCTTGAAC
Organism: Labeo catla; assembly: GCA_012976165.1. Lineage (NCBI taxonomy): Eukaryota > Metazoa > Chordata > Actinopteri > Cypriniformes > Cyprinidae > Labeo > Labeo catla. Next base: position 271,026 of record VONZ01000918.1, on the reverse strand, counting down.
TCACATTTACTGGAAAAAAGATTGGACAAATTGGCAAAGCATTTCACATCTCAATCGTAACTGCTGGGTGGAGAAGGTAAAAGGTTGGCTTTTTTGTCTAGTGCCCTGCAGGAACGAAAAGCTCTAGCCCACTTTTCCACACATTGTTTTAATCTAGCTGCAGCGGCTGAAACACTAGCCCAGTGAGAGCTTAACATGAGAGCTTCATTCATCTGCTTCCAAACTCCCAGCGTGCTTTGGACTTCTCGCATGTGGAGAATGCTGCAGATCGTGGCTATGAGCCGTTTACCTGAGGGACAAAGGAGGTCATGCTCCCTGATGATAGAGTTTAAAAATGGCTTGGTTTTGGGCTGAATCCAAATCTAATGGTGTTTTATTGGACATCATAAGGCAAAAAGTGTTTCCTTGTTCATTTGAATATTCGTTTGAACACAAGGCTCCAATGCGTAGTGCTATTGTCACTCATTTCATATGCAAATATGAAATGAGCACATTTACATATAGGCTCCAAAACTCTAAAACGAGTGGGCATCATAGGCACTCACCCAATGCAAAGGCTGTTCCAAATGATATTCAGCATAATTATGCTGTCTTTTAAGAAACCTTGCCAAATTCCAACATGCATCCTTCATGGAGATGGCAATTCCAGGACGTATAGCTACAAGCTCAGTCGAAAAAATCCATCCAAGTTATCAGACACCGCAAGACAGGTTTTTTTTTTTTTTTTTTTTTTTTGAAGAAATGTGCTTACAGTACATTTCATTCAGCATCAAAAAGCAATGCTAAAAATAAAAACATTTTTACTAAAGCCAACTACTGGGAATCAGATATACTATTCAGTTTGGACATTTTGACATTTTGTAAAAGAAAAATTATTCATACCCTTGGGAAATACAGTTGAAGTCAAAAGTTTACATACACCTTAGAGAATCTGCAAAATGTTAATTATTTTACCAAAGTAAGACGGTTTATACAAAATGCGTGTTATGTTTTACCTATTTTTCACCTGAATAAGATATTTCACATAAAAGATGTTTACATATAGTGCAAAAGAGAAAATAATATTTGAATTTATAAAAATGACCTCGTTCCAAAGTTTACATACACTTGATTTTTAATACTGTGTTGTTACCTGAATGATCCACAGCTGTGTTTTTTTGTATAGTGATAGTTGTTAATGAATCCCTTGTTTGTCCTGAACAGTTAATCTGCCTGCTGTTCTTCAGAAAAATTCTTCAGGTCCCACAAATTATTTGGTTTTTCAGCATTTCTGTGTATTTGAACCCTTTCCAGCAATGATTATATGATTTTGAGATACATTTTTTCACACTGAGGACAACTGAGGGACTCATATGCAACTATTACAGAAGGTTCAAACGCTCGCTGATGCTCCAGAAGGAAACATGATGCATTAAGAGACGGGGGGTGAAAACTTTATGAACATAATGAAGATGTGTATATTCTTATTTTGCCTAAATTAATCTCATTTTTTTCGTTTAGTATTGCCTTTCAGAAGCTACAGAAGATACTTTCATGTTTCCCAGAAGAGAAAATAAGTTAAATATACCCTGATCTTCAAATTCAAATCTTTAAAAGTTTTCACCCCCCGGCTCTTAATGCAGCGAGTCTCCTTCTAAAGCATTAGTGAGTGTTCGAACCTTCTGCAAGGTGTATGTAAACTTTTGACTTAAGCTGTAGGCTGTAAATAGAAATCTGTATCATTAATCCTTTTTATTTTTTTTATTTTAAAACTTTACAAAAATCCAATCTTTCATTGGAGAATAAGAATTTAAAATGGGGGGAAGTCTCGTTATTAAATAAATGGTTTTCTCTAATACACATTGGCCACAATTAATTATTGAATGCTTTTTGCAACATCCTTTTGCAAAGATAACAGCTCTGAGTCTTCACCTATAATGCCTGAGGAGTTTGGAGAACATCTGACAAGAGATCTAATTATTATCTAGAGGTACTTTACTTTATTTAAACAGTTTTATTACAACAGTAAGCAATTTTTGCCATAATTAAAAGTTGTGTGAGCCAACCACTGCAGATGAGGTGCTATAAATACATGAAAAATGCTATATTACACTGGATACGCTGATGTGCTCATTTTTTCAGAGCTCTACCAAAGTTTATTACCCTGAGATCACCAGGTTTTGGATGAATCATGATCAAGGTTTTAAAGGAATGATTCGCCCAAAAATCTAAATTCAACCTCATTCCGTACCTCTATTACTTTATAATGAAACAAGCTAGCATTCTGTTAAATATCTACTTTTGTTTCCCAAGTATGAGAGTGAGAAAATGATGACAGAACCACTTTTGCATGAGTTATCGCTAATGGTTTGGTCTTAAAGCTGGTTTTAATGCAAGTGCTGCTTTTGAGTGCTGCAGTGTACAAATAAGAGCACTAAAAGTCTGTTTTTAATTAGCGTGGAATGTCGAACGTTCAGCAGTTGAGTTGTTTCCACATTGCTCTTTGTGAACACCCAGAGTGCTTTGCTGCCATGCTAGTGAAAGGCACCAGACAAATTGTTCTTGTCACTAAAGTGGTTTGCCCGTACCGCACGATTTTAAGAGCATCCGTTATTCTTTGCATCGCAAAATGGAAGGTCCAACCAGATGATCCAAACCGCAGTTATTTTATTGTGTGTACCAGCAAATTTATAACAAAACTGTTTAGACTTCAGGGCTTACATTCCAATTAGTAAACTTTTACACACTATTGTCCATGGTATTTATTTATTCATATTTTTATACCATTCTACATGTGGTGAAACAACCCCAGCCATGTTGTCTAACCCCTAGCATAGTAAATTGCATTAGATGAAAAGGGAACTTGACTTGACTGCGAGGGATACAGTAATTTGGCTTCAGTACGAGCCGAGCTGTTTGTGTTGAGCAGTCAGCAATGGATTCGGGAAGACAAAGATGCATTCTCCCTTTTCCGCTTTCCCCCACAGTCAGCTAGATTTTCTACCTAATGGGCATGAAAGTTGCAAATTGCAGCAAAATGGACGTGGCAGGATAAAAAGTGTATTAAAGTATTGATCGGAGCAGGTCAATGGCAAACTGTAGCCCTGCATCAAGCAGACAGTGGAACGTGAGCAAGTGTGGTCTGCTCTTTTTGTTTGCACTTTGATTCGGGGTGACTGTTTGTGTCCGGTATTGATAGATATGTTTAGCTATTGATTTTAAGATTTCTGTGGGAAAAGTGCTATAGTTATTGATAAAATGCGATTGTGTGTAGGGGGCGGGGGCCGGGGAGGTGGGGGATTCACTAAGAATGAATTGTGGTCATGATAGTGCTGTTTATGTGCAAGTGCTGTCTGTACTCACTGGAACAATGATGTGAAAATGCACACTTTGTATGCTATTCTATACAACATTGCTTCACCACTGTGATCCAGATACCTGAATTGGCTCTTTAAAATGCTGAAAGTGCACTTGACTACAGCGCACAGCTTGATATGTACATGATTACTATGCTTTTACCCCTCATTTGATTACATGAATTACTGCTGTCAAGAATGTAAGAAGAGAATGCCATTGATTAGCTGACATTGACAAGTATATATATATATATATATATATATATATATATGTATATGTAAATGTGTAAAGCAGGGTGAGATTTGTGAAAAAAGCAGAGGGCTTTTCATAGGCGGAGGTTACCCCAACTCCAGTAAGAAACCTAATGCTGGTGTAATCTGTTAACAACGCTTATTATATACCCGGCTTTTTAGGCAAGTACCAGACAATGAGTGTCATGTGATGAAATGTTTTAAATACGACGGTAATAAAACTATGTCTGATTTGATAACAATTTAATAAAAACATTGTAAGTTAGGCCTGTGTAATTGTAATGATTTCATTTCAAGCAACGAATAAATGATATAGAGAAAGCGAGTAAAGAACACAGTATCAACAGAGCTTTTTGAAACTCTGAACCAGTAAACCGCTGCGTTGCAAAATGATTCACTGTTTCAAAGCGCTCCAATCGGATCGGTAATCATTTGATTCAGAACGGGACTTCAAAGCGCGTATGGCGAATCATTTGATTCAGAACGGAACATCAAAGCGCGAATGATTTGATTTAAAGTGGGTTCGCGGGATGTTTTTATGTATATATTTATATGTATGTATGTATATGTAGTATTGTAATTTTACATTAACAATGTATTAATATTCAACAGCATATTTTATTTGTGAATTTATGTTCACCTATTCTTTTTAATAGTTTCCTTTTAACTATTTTTCAATTTTTCGGATCATCATTTATCAAAGCTTGGTAAATTGGTAACAGAAACAGAGATTTACTTTAAATTTCACCACGCTGATTATTCACTAATAACTCCCACAGATCATGCCATTTCAAGTCTTATTTTGATGTAACAAAGTGGTTATATCTAAGTGTGTCTAAGTATTGTTCATTCTGACTGATTTGCGAACATGGAACTGGCACAAACACAAGAGGTGGGATTTATCACATGGACCAATCACAGTCAAACATAACCTGCCTTATCCAGTCATATCGCAATGGAGGCATTGCCTCCTCTCATGTGACTTTCCCCCATTTATTCTCAATTACCCCCCCACCAAACTCACAGCATGCTTTAGGGGGTCTAAAAAAAAACTCAATTGACTCAGGGTAGGCGAGAGAGATGCAGACTCCCACTGTAACTTTACCTGCTGGTAAAGTTGTCAGACAATCAGTGATTGATACTTTTTAATGTTTTATGTTATATTTTGTTATATTGGCGTTGTTTTATTTTTGTACTGCGATTTATTTTTATTATTTTTATTTTTCTCTCTCATCCAAGATTTTGCACAGACGTGGTGCTGAATTATATAAAGACTCTGTTTGATTGGACTGTAGCAGTAGCAAGGTGGACTTGATGTTGTCAGACATATCAGAAGTCAAGTTTCCCTCTGGGCTTTGATCCTGTGGCTGATCCAGATCAGGTGGAGAGAGAGACAGCTGAGTCCAGCCATCAGAGTTCTCCTGTGATCAATCTTTCCTTTTCATTCATTTCTTTGCTTTCAACATCAGTACCACAGGAAATCCTGAAGGGTTTGTTCGATCTGCTGAGAGGGTAAGGTGATACTGTATGCCCAAATTCTTTTTAGTCCAGATGTGTGAAATATTGCATATGGTGTTGTCAATATTGCAGTGTTTCACGCTGGTTGTGTGCTTGATCCAGAGGGATCTGCTCTGCAGTGCAGCAGCTTTCTACAACATCATCTCATTAAAGAAGAGCAGGACATGTAGTAGTGTGTGTGTTTATGGAAGTGTCTTTATATGCTGTCAGCTTTGTGTGTCTGACTGAAGGAGGAACTCTATAATGAACAGTGAGCCGTAAAGAGACATGGCAGCTTCCTTCTTGATGACCAGCATTGGGAGACGCTTTCTAATGGGCATGCACTCATTGACCTCAGTTTCACTCTGATTCCTAGCATTCTTCTGTGTGTGCCTAAAGAAGAACTTGTAGCTGGTCAGGATGGTCTCGCAACAACCACAACCCCCATGTCATCCAAGAGGTTCATCTTCAGTCTAAAAGAAATGAAGGTTTTTGAGAAAAACATGACTGTTCATTTCACCAAATAAGACCCTTATTCCTCGCCTGGGATTATGTAGAGCCCTTTGAAGCTACATTGAAACTGCAGTTTGGACCTTCAACCTGCTGGTCCGCATTAAAGTCCACTATATGGAGAAAAATCCTGGAATGTTTTCCTCAAAAACCGTCATTTCTTTTTGACTGAAGAATGAAAGACATGAACATCTTGGATGACGTGGGGGTGAGTAAATTAACAGGAAATTTTTATTCTGGAAGTGAACTAATCTGAACTTTAAACAGCTTGTGTGTTTTAAAACCTTCTGTGAGCTAGTTTTTCCTGTTTACAGCCATAAAAGCACATGCTGAAATTAACTTCATATCACCTGCTGTGTGAATGTTTTACATAATCATATACGAATGTATATATGTGACCCTGGACCACAAAACCAGTCTTAAGTCGCTGGAGTACATTTATAGCAATAGCCAAAAATACATTGTATGGGTCAAAATTATTGATTTTTCTTTTATGGCAAAAATCATTAGGAAATTAAGTAAAAATCATGTTCCATGAAAATGATATTTTGTAAAATTCCTACTGTAAATATATCAAAACTTAATTTTTGATTAGTAATATACATTGTTAAGAACTTTATTTGGACAACTTTAAAGTTGATTTTCTCAATATTTTGATTTTTTTGCACCCTCAGATTCCAGATTTTCAAACAGTTTTATCTCGACCAAATATTGTCCTATCCTAACAAATACATACATCAATGGAAAGCTTATTTATTCACCTTTCAGATGATGTTTAAAACTCAATTTTGAAAAATTGACCCTTATGACTGGTTTTGTGATCCTGGGTCACATATATATAAAAAAACCCTACCAACCTCAAATGTTTGAACAGTAGTGTATATATTTTGGCATTACCATAGTTTTGCATAATTAGCAAAAATTTCCATAATTTGTATAATTTATTTAGTGAATCAGGTGCAGTGTAGACTGTGTGTGTGCAAATAAATGATTTCATTATTCATGGATTTGGTTTGAGGCAAATAAACTAGATATTTTCAAGCTAGTCCACATATTTCAGATGTACCCACCTGTAAATATCACTGGCTAGTCACGTTAAATCAAGTAGGTGCCCTGTACCAGAAAAAGTTGAACCAAGTTTTATGCCAATGTTTAAAAGCCTTGGTACTAAATGTGACGATTTCCTGCGAAAGCCCAGGAATGATGCAGGGCCATGTTAGTTTTGATTAAAAGCAAGTACATGAAGCTTTCATCATATAAACTAACCTGTGGAGCTACTGTAGTTCATACAGCAAAAGTTTGATTATAAGACTCGGTTCGTTATGTTCCTTGTCACATTGCGTTCGGCGTGTACCAACAGTGAGGCAGATGATCGTGTTGTTTTCTCTGCGTGTCACCGAGAGTGATTGACACATGCGGTGTTCAGCTGGAGATAATGAGCTTTTTCACATGAGTGTCATCGCCTGCTTGAACACCTCCAATTCAAATGAGATGCTCATCAGCCTCCAGAGGCCCAGCTGAAAACCAGCGAAGACAGGAGTCCAATCCCCGCCTCAAGAACTATTTTGTATTTTGTAGCGCCTTCTTTTCTTTTCGTATACCAAGCACCCTGTGGTTCGGATGGTAGCATAGCGGGTACCAGGGCATCAGGTAGTATTCATGGGTGTTGATGCCACGAGCTGGAATCTCAGCAGCAGCGGGAAGGGATTAGAGATTTCTTCCTGCCATCAAAGTGTCGCCTGCAGTCACTGGAAAGAAAGGCTTGGGATTTAATGGGAAGGAAACATTCCTCACCTCAGACCAGATAGAAGGCAAAGCAGTGTTTATGTAAAATATTTGATTGGGAAATATTAGTGATATGATTTCATTAGATAGATGAGCTCAACAAAGAAGATAAACTCAGATCTTTAAGCATGATATTCCTATCTCTAGATCTGATATTTTCCTAAACTGAATGTCCCTGAGGCAATCACAAACATCATATCAGATGAATATATTTGAGATTTAATACTGTGTGTGAGTGTGTGTATGTGAAAATTTACTTATTAACTAGACACTGCCTGTCTTCACGACAGCGTTTAAGTGCTACGTTAAAAAATAATCTAAAATTTACGAGATTAAACTTATATTTTGAGAATAACGTCGAAATATTTTGAGAGTAAAAGTCGGAATTACGAGAATTAAGTCAAAAATGTTTCGAGAATAATGCCAAAATGTTTCAAGAGTAAAGTCGACATGTTTTGAGAATGAAGTCGAAATTACAAGAATTAAGTTGAAATGTTTTGAGAAGTTGAAATGTTATTGAGAAATAAGTGGAAATGTTTCGAGAATAAAGTTGACATTTTCGAGAATTAAGTCGAAATTACAAGAGTTAAATCATAGCAATTAAAGTTATAATATTTTAAGAGTATAGCCTGTGCATGCAAATAGCCCAGATTGGGAGCACCAGGAGAAGTTTCCAGGCCACCGTAATTTATCTGAATAAGTGTAGGATTATTAGCAGAAATCAAATTGTGTTATAATCGCCGGGACAGTATGCTTGGAAATAATATTTCACGTCTTCAGTTGCATTCATTAGCCTATTTGTAATGCGCCAGCCACCCAATAATAGCAATAAGCTTTGTGCTTTTAATACTTTTAATATAAAACAGTCTCAGTTTTCAAAATCTGTCAGTTTTATGGCGAAATACAAACAATGTATCTTGCAATAATTTGTTTTTCATACTCTTTAATGTGGCGGGACAGATTGCAGTATTCATGTGAATCAACCGTCTTTTCAGTTGCAATGAGACATTCATTTTATTAAATTATACTGCTTTCTTAGTGAAAATTCCTCTATTTACTATGCAAAAACGTCTGTGTCATCCAATCTTTCATTCCTCACATGTATTTAAAAACAACAATAAAACGTTCCAAAAGTTGAAGTGGACTCCAACTTGTTAACATTGGTTATATTATTGCTTTTCTGAGATATACAAGTCATGGACTATTGACAAGCTGTTTTATTCACTGTATAATAATACAGTAAATGATTGGAAAAAATATTTAACATCTTCCCTTCATTATTTGTAGCGCGCTAGCCACCCAGTAATCACAATAATTTCGTACTTTGTTGCTTTTAATATGACAGCTCAGCTTTCAAATTTTGCCAGTTTTATCACGAAAAACAAATTATAGATGAGTTTTTCTCTTCATTTTAAGTTTATCGCACAATATAAATGTGAAGGAACATCGGAAGGAATTTAAAAAAAAAACATTATAGCCTAATTTAATGAAACAAATGTCTCACTGTAATCGGAAAGATGACTGATTCAGATGGCACTTAAATTGAGGAAATACAGCGATCTGTCACGCCACATTAAAGAGTGTGAAAAATACATTATTGTAATAGACGTATTGTTTGTATTTTACTATAAAACTGACTGATTTTGAAAGCTCCGACTTTGGAATATCTCCCCGTGCTTTTGCATGAATTAATTCTCGTAATTTTGACTTTATTCTGTCACGACAGGCTCAAAGCCGTGACAAATCAATGGAGGACAAAGTCGAGTTGGTTAGGTTGCAATGAAAAATATTTATTAACAGAAGTAAAAAAAAAAAACACATAAAACACAAAATCAACATAAACACCATTTCAGTCAGACCATGATGTCAAAGCGTCCGACAGAACCAAGTTTAAATAATAACAAAATCTAAATAAACAAACAAAACAAGAACCGGGAGCAGGCCACCCCACGCCAACACAGCCCCAACATTTATGGCAGGAAGAACAGGTGGAGATTATTCACTTGATGAGTCTCCTGGCCCCGCCCACTGGCCGGCCGTAGTAGGGAGAACCGGAGACCCGTCACAATTCTCAAAATATTTTGACCTTTTTCTTCTAACATTTTGACTTTATTCTATATTTTTAGAATATTATTCTATATTTTTATTTCTATATTTATTCTATATTTTTTAAAATATTTTGACTTTATTAACATAACATTTAGATTTTATTCTCGTAATTTTGACTTGATTCTCAAAATATTATGACTTTAATCTCATAATCTTAGATTTTTTTTTTTTTTAACGTGGCACTAAAATGCTGTCATAGTGTCTCGTTTTTCAAAGCAAAAATGATTTCTATGTGAATGTAATGCATGATTTTACAGCATATAATTTTACATAGCTAAAATATTTGCAGAAGAAAGAAATATAGGAATTGGAACGACAAGGGTAAGTAAATGGTGAACTATGGGGTGAACTTTCCCTTTAATAAATAAAGTAAATCGCTAACTGTATGTATAATAATAATGTTTGAGTTAGTTTATAAACACAACTAATCAGACATCTGTCCAATACTAATCCATTTTCAGTTCACTAGTTGTGGCTAAGCTAGAAACACAACTGTAAATTAGATGGCGCTCTGTGGTTGTTTTTCGTCTGGTGTTTTGTGAGAATGAGAGAGCAGAACCATGAACCTGCACTTGACCTGTCAGCGCTGCGGCCAAAGAGCGATTGTATTTACTGCTGCGTTTCTGGACACTTGCTGTAATGCACCACCGGTCTTTGTCTTTTTTATAGCTCAGTGGACTCATCTGGGCAGCGGAGCGTAAAATACAGCTTTAATGTGGAGCGTTTCGCTCTGGGAAGATGTTCACATGAGACACCAGACTTTCATGTGTGATATTAAACTTTTAAACTGCGCAGAGTGTGATATTTCAAGAGGATGTCCGAACCTTGACAGATAAACGTAGTGTAAATCGGCTTAAGATGAACCATGTGCGGCGTTGCGCTGGTAAAGCACATTTATCTGTATATGTTCTTGCCTTTCTCCTTTCTCTCAACCCCCAAATACATGTAAGAATACATCACCCACCTCCCCCTCTTCCCGTTCGTGTGCATTTACAGTTTCCAGCAAAGCTGAGTGAGCACAACAACAGGGAAACAAAGTGCCTTCTTTCATTCTCTCAGTTTTCACCTCTGTCTTTCTTTCTGTTTTTTTCAGAAAACTATAGAAAATATGAGTACATATTTAGATGTTCTGAAGAAAATGAGATTTACATGTAGTTCCAAACCTGTACTCAGGTTTGGAACTACAAAAAATGGGTGTATGATAGACTGAAATTTTACAGTTTTCACTCAGAAATGGGTAGTAAATTTCTCAAATACTTACAAAGAAACAACAAATAACACACTGAATTAAACTTGAAACTTTGGAGCTGAAGACCGAAATTGTATCTTCTTGTATTCATAGTGATGGCATTAAATGTTGCATGCATTGCCAAAAAAAAAAAAAACATTTTGTTGTCCAATATAAATATCTAAAAATCCTGAAATCAAGGTACATTTACGTGACATGCAAATATAAAATGAAGCCTTGAAAACTGAACACTGTTAAGTGAGTTGATGCTTAAAACAAGAACAAATTTCTGTGGGGTATGAAAACTTTTGAATTAAGTAGAATTTTCTGTGCCCATTGGCAGATATTTATTCTTGTTTTAATCGTAAATTCATTTAAATATTATCTCATCTTGCTTCTCAAGTAAATATATCTTGATTTAAGAATCAGACATTTGCACTGCACATCACTATTTGCTGTGTGATCAGAAAATACAGTAAAAGTTATTTCCATGACGGCATTTTAGTACCACGTTAAAAAAAAATAAATAATAAGATTACGAGATTGAAGTCATAACATTTTTAAGAATAAAGCTGAAATTACAAGAATAAAGTCAAAATACTATGAGAATAAAGTCAAAATATTTCGAGAATAAAGTTGAAATTATGAGAATAAACTCGAAATATTACGAGAATAAAATCTAAATTATAAAGTCGAAATGTTTTAAAAATAAAAGCCGTTGTACAAAGATTTTTTTTTTTTTAACTAAAAAGTAATAGAGATTGGTTGGAAGTTGTATTTTATTTTATTTTATTTTAGTATACAACTAACAGCATTGCATTACACTAAATATGTGAAACTAGACAACTTATTTTATATAAACGAAGCTTGAATCAATGAAGTGAAACAATCAATGAATCAATTTTCGCACCTTCTGAACGGACTGACTCACTAAAATGAATCAGACCTCCCAGGCTTATATGAGGGAGGAAGGATGCTGAGATTTGATCTTGCTCAACTGTAGAGCTGTGTAAATGAATTAGTAATGTAGCATAACAAAATGCTTCGTCGCTAGTTTTTTACCCGCATTGTATTGCGCAACTTGCTAGAAAAGCTTTAGCACAAATGGTGTGGAAAAGGTTGCTCAGTGAAGTTTAATACTTTTGAACCGCAACCCTCAGTATGAGTGATAGTCGTAGTGATGCAAGAGCCATTAATTAGATCTCAGCTGCAAGATCTTCCGTCTGTTTTCCTCTTCTTGCTGGAAATGTGAAGGTTGCTGTTGGGTGAGAGATCACAGCTTTTTCCCCTGGTGAAGCCCGAGTGCCAGTGTAAAGACAGGGAAGGCTATGTACCATGACTTTGGACAGTTTAAAGGGTATGGATGTGATATGTGCTATTGGCTGCTCTATAATAAGATTGCTGAGATCTGTGGGGAGGAGAATTTACTGGAGCACAACTCCCCCTAGGGCATCTTCATAGAAATCTGCTTTTCCACCAGCTTTTGGTGCATCTCAGCCAAGCTGCTTGGTTCCTATTGTTAATGAGCCGCTCTTTCACTCTCCTTCCCCCCCAGCCTGAGCCACAATGCGCCAAAAGGGGCTAGAAAATCTCAAGCTGCAGCTGATGGCAGTCCAGGAGAGGCAGAACATGACAGATGAACACTCAGCCTTTCTCGCTCTGCAGGCATTAACATGGCCATTTCTTCCAAACCTTTTCCAGCTGAGAACTTAACATGACCCAGTCCACTGGCACCTTCCTTACCGTTTAAAAATAGATACGTGGATACCTCTGTGTGCTTCATAGATTTTATACTGGTGTAGTACTTATAGAGAAATGCTCCTTATGTGTGTTTCCCAAATGCTTTTGGTACACCAATGAGCACACAGTGGCTCACGATTGGTTGACATGAATATCTTGAACCAATCAGTGATCACTCTGTTTTCAGAATGGAATGCTAGCATACTGTTTACTTCATACTACTTAGCGTAAAAAAATACTATGAAAATACTTAAAAAATACTATGTGATATTGTGCATTATGCAGCGATTACGATTTTAAACAGTTGATCGATTGTAAAGTGTCCTTGATATTTGGAAGTGCTCATTATAATAATAATAATAATAATAATAATGATTATAATAATACATTAACCCTCTGGGGTCTGAGGGTGTTTTGGGGCCCTGGAGAAGTTTTGACATGCCCTGACATTTATGCTTTTTTCAGTATCTTAAAAACCTATTAATGGCTGAAGTCTAATTACTTGATTACTTGACTAATAATTGATTAAATAGTGTGGTATTTATTTATTTATTTTAGTGCTGTCAAACGATTAATCGGATTCAAAATAAGTTTTTGTCTACATAATAAGTGTGTGTACTGTCTATATTTATTTGTATATATAAATAGACATACATGCATGAATATATTTAAGAAAAAAAAAGTTATGTTTATATATTTAATATACTTGTATAATATCAATTATATGAATGCAAATATATACATGTAAATACATGTATATATTTGTAAATTTAAAATATACTGTATACTGCGTGTGTGTGTATTTATATAAATTATACATAATGAATATGCACAGTAGACACATATATTATGTAAACAAAACACTTTTATTTTGGATGCAATTAATCGTGATTACTCATTTGACACCACTAATTTATTTCTTTATTTGTGAATAAATAATAAAATCTAAATACAAATATGTATTTATTTATATTAATAAGATAAGAATTAATAATAAAAATATTTAGCATTTTTAATCTAATCCTGAGTAAAACCAACTTTGCAGTCCAATCAAATGAATTGTCAAGAAAAAGATCTTAAGATTTGTAGCTGATTGCTTTTGGTTTACTTGTCACACTGCATATGGCTGGTCAGGTTGAGTGCATTGCATTATGGGAAATAGTACATAATAGAATGTTGTATTACACATTTAAATAAATGTAGCATTTCATCCAGGTATACTGTGAAATAGTGAACGTCTGAACTTGCACAATTTGTTCTGAGAGCTAGCTTTTCATATTATTATACTGTATTTTAAAACCTCTGTAAGTCACACATCATTTTCTTAATCTTAACTTCGAGGCAGCAAATGCCAGATCTCTATGATTTTACTGCATATCAAAGATAGATTTCCACGACACCGCGAGGCCATGCAGATGAGGATTTATCTGATCTTATCATTTCCTTTGAAGAACAACCTGATTATCACAATGCGTCCCATATTAGATCTGTGGCCTGCAGAATTCACCTGTTTTCACCAGAACCCTTTTTAGTCGGCTTGCATTTTAACCCATTTAATACCGAGATGCTTTTGCTGAATAAACAGCCAGAAAAGTCTCTTTGATGTTCTTAAAATATCACATGGTATGACGACATCCCGCATTAAGAGGAAAAAATGAAATGTTCAACATGCACCCTTCTGATAATTAACGGTATTGTGATTTTAATTAAGGTGATGAGTGTGTTCGAATGAGACTGGGGCCCTATACTTTTAGATTTCCATCTTTTCTTAAAATTATAGTGATAATACATGAGATAGAAAAGATATAATTTAGCTTAATCCACACCGTTGAGGACAGACTGTCAAAGTAGTAATTTGTGGTTTTCATGAAGCTTTTATGAAAAATGGTAACCAAAGGTATGAGTGTTCCTGTCTTTTTTTCCAGTCCAACGTCAATGATTATTGGTATGATTTTCAAAAGATTTGGCACATTGAATGTTTTTGAAATGTCATACCATCTTTTTTTTTTTTTTTCTCAAATACTCATAATCAGACTACAGTTACTTTTTTATGTATTACATGATTCCATATTACCTGCACAATAACCAAAAATTATTTTTTTTATTTATTTGTGACCCTGGATCACAAAACCATTCTTAAGTATCACGGGTATATTTGTAGCAATAGCCAAAAATACATTGTATGGGTCAAAATTATCGATTTTTCTTTTATGCCAAAAACATTAGGATATTAAGTAAAAATCATGCTCCATGAAGATTTTTGTAAATTTCCCACTGTAAATATGTAAAAACTTAATTTTTGATTAGTAATACACAATGCTAAGAACTTAATTTGGACAACTTTAAAGGTGATTTTCTCAATATTTTGATTTTTTTGCACCCTTAGATTCTAGATTTTCAAATAGCTGTATCTCAACCAATTATTGTCCTATCCTAACAAACCATACATAAATGGAAAGCTTATTTATTCAACTTTTAGATGATTTATAAATCTTAGTTTTAAAAAAAAATTACCCTTATAACTGGTTTTATGGTCCATGGACACATTTAAATTTATTCAATTATACAAAAAGTTAATCAAAAGTAATCTAAAAGTAATCTGGTTATATTACCTACAACGTGTAATCTAACGGATTACAATTTGTAAGTAATCTACCCAGCTCAAATGTAAAATTTGAATACACAGGTGACTAGATTTCTACTAGATCTGGTAAAAATTATTTCTAGTGTGACAAATAAACCAAAAGCGATCCGAATCATCTCCTTGACTATTATTTGTTTAACTGCCAAAGTGAAGACATTTACCCCAAACTGAATTAATGTGAAGTAATTGCATTTGAAGCATTTACGCTCTGCAATATGTTAACATACTGTTTTTATATAACAGTATGCAGTGCACTTTGATCGTTGCCCAAAGCAAAGACATTTGATAATTTGTCTCACATTATCAGGATTATTCAAGCAGAAGGCTGTTGCATATGGCTGAGGTGTAGAGTTGTCTGCTTGTCGTCTGCCTGTGTGGGCATTATTTCTGCAATCAGAATGCATGCTGGGAATTAATTAGCTTGGCCTTCATTTAGCTGCCTCCCTGTGTTAATGTAGAGAAGTTCAAACGCAAAGGGTGTTAAAGTACAGTCGCGGCACGGTGGGACATCCACTCTTCGCGTTTTATCGCTTGATGAGTGGAAAATGTGCCATGATGGGAAACGCTGGGAGGCTGTGATACTTCGGAATGGAGGGAAATTGGGGTTGTAACACAGATTAGCACAGATTCCATACGCCCACAGATTCAGCTTCAACCGCAATAAATTCAGAAGCACAGCCTTCTTCGTCTCCAGCAATTGCTAATAGTCTATTCCCTCCCCTTCTGTTATTGAGCTGATTTGCTGTTCAGTGTGAAAAGTGGCCGCTTAGCCGTTAAACCTTTGTCCAATTCCAGGAATTTATTGGAGAATATAACAATGATTGTCTTCATGGAGCCTCTGAATCATCTCCTCTCTGCTCTGGATGAGAGCGCAGTGGATCAGTCGCATGAAATCCCCGACGCCCCTCTCTAAAACCTCCAATCTACCTCTGCAACCTGCAGTAAAGCCAGCTAAAGCCCTTCAGTCCTAACTACTCCCTGGCATCGGGCCTTAACGCATCCTCCTCTCTCTTTGTCTCTCTCTCCACAGTATTGCTGAGTGTGCTTCAGGCAAACGGCCAGACGGAGATGAAGAAGGTGGTCGGAGACAACGCCACGCTGCCGTGCCACCATCAGCTGTGGCAAGCCGACATCTCCCTGCTGGACATCGAATGGATGCTGCATAAGTCCAGCTCACGGCAGAAAGTGGTGAGCGCGCGTGCTCGTCCGATCTCCCGCCACTGCGACATTGCGCTGCTGATGCTGGCCTTCGCTGTTCGCCACAGTCCCTGATCTGCAGTGCAGTGCTTTTTTGCTGCACTGATGGGAAGGGTTGTCTTTCTGTAAACTGCACCATCAACTGGTGCTGCAATCAGCACTGTAAAAACTGCTCGCTTTTAATATGTCACTGCTTTGCCTCGCATCACCCCTAACAATTACTTTTATGACCTAATGATGTGGAATTGGCCCTGGGACAAGTTTTACATTTTAATCTGGCCACGACTCAAGTTGCTCCCTGAGGTCCTTCCCGACACAATATATCCAACAAGAAGGGGTCAAACCTTTTGTCGATTGAACTTCCTGCCAGTTATGAATCATTTCAGAGTTATTTTTCTAAATGGCATGTAGCTTTTTAATGAGAAAAAAGCTTGATTTTAGGGGTGAGTTTTTGTTCTGCTTAAGTGACAGTTTTGAGGACTATCTCTAAGACCCTTTAGCGCCAGTTCAAACTTTCAGCTGCATAGTTGTAGTTCATACACTACCATTCAAAAGTTTGTGGATGTAAGATTTTATGAAAGAAGTTTTTGAAAGAAAAACACCAAGTCTGCATTTACTCGATCAAAAACAGTAATACTGTGAAATATTCTCATCATTACTTCAGGCTTTAGTATCACATGATCCTTCAGAGATCATTTAAATATGTTGATTTTTTTAATATGAACATTTCTTATTATTATCAGTAGTAAAAACAGTTGTGGTACATAATATTTTTGTATAAATCACACTGACCTGAAACTTTTGATCAGTAGTGCAACTTTTGAATCGAATGGCCTGGTAGTATTTTTTTTTTTTTATTTATTGGATAATTTTTCCAATTTTGACTAGATTTTCTATCATTTGTTTGTTTAAGTAGACTGTCGCCAAATTTTTGTCACATTATTTTGAGAACATGCAAGTCAAAAAGATTAAACCCCTTTTTGATACAAATGCATCAGTAGTATTCTGGGTAATATTGGTAAATAATTATTTTCATGTTATAGCAAATATTGAAATCCTATACAATTTTTGGAATGTAAAAATTCTAATATTCTCTTTTTAATTAATTTAAAAGTTCTAAAAAAAAAGAGATGTTCATTTTAATTATGTTTTAATTCAATTATGAAAATAATCAAAGTGAAGCCATTTTAAGATGATTTTTGTGAAAATGGCTGACAAATCATAGAAACAACCACTAGTAATATGATTTAATGGCTTATCACTTTTGACCAGTTGTGTTATAACACATACCAAGTTTGGTCTCAATACGCCAAAACATTGCAGAGATACAGCTTTACATCTATTTTGCATGCTTTTCGTCAAATTCGTTCCCACATTATTTGAGAACGGTTTGACTAATCAACTTGAATTCCATAACTTTTTGCCAGCATGGCCTAAAGATGATCTGAGCCAATTTTGGTGAAAATCAGACAAACCGTCTAAAACGAGTTCAAAAAAGGTGTTTATCAAACTATTTAAAATAGCAAAAAAACTTCCCATTAAGAGTTTTACATTTTGGTGTTCATTTGACTCAACATGAGCAAAGGATTCAGAGGAAAAAAACATTTTCCTTCTAGACCTTATGGTTCAAAAGTTATTAGCATAAACATGAGTGAAACTTTGTAAAAGTGGTGGCACTAGAGAGTTTGAGTTAGAGACTCCAAACTTGCTATGTTTAATGATCAGACTGTCTTCTATCTGTCTTCTATCTACGGGCAGCCGTGGCCTAATGGTTAGGGAGCCGGGCTTGTAACCGAAAGGTTGCGGGTTTGAGTCCCAGTTCCAGCAGGGATTGAAGGTGGTGGGAGTGAATAACCAGTGCTCTCTCCACCCTCAATACCACGACTGAGGTTAGTCCCTTGAGCAAGGCACCGATCCCCCAACTGCTCCCCGGGCGCCGCAGCAATAGCAATATGGCTGCCCACTGCTCCGGGTGTGTGTTCACGGTGTGTGTGTGTTTGATCACTTCTCACTACTGTGTGTGTGCACTTGGATGGGTTAAATGCAGAGCACAAATTCCGAGTATGGGTCACCATACTTGGCCTCACATCCTTTCCTTTCCTTTTCTTTTCCTTTCCTTTCCTTTCCTATCTGTGTGCCAAATTTCATAACATTCCCGCAAGTAGTTCTATAGACTGCCATAGACTTCCAGAGCAAAAGAGAAAGAATCGGCAGAAAATATATTTATTTTTAATTGCTTAATTATTGGTGTTTTGTTAGATAATGGGGGGAGAATTACCTTTTATCATTGAATAGGGCAGTTTCTGAAAAAAATACCTTTAATGTTGCTTTACAGAATGAAGTTGAGTATCAGGGACACCGAAAGACAAATATAACCAAGCAAAGAAAGGCTTGATTCACAGTGACATCAGAGTTTAGCAGACTCCTCCTGCAGGCTCTGTGACTCAACCCACACTGGATTGCGCCCCTAGCGCAAAGACTTTCACAAGCTTAATCAAAGCGGTATTTATTAACTCAGTATGTTTCCTCTTTCACCAGGTGATCACATACTTCGCGGGTCGGATCTACGACCCCAACGAGAGCGAAGCTGGGCGGCTGTCCCTGGCGGGAGACTATCTAAAAGGCGACGCTTCGCTCTTGATCAGTGACCTCTCGCTCACCGACTCCGGAGAATACATCTGCAAGGTCAAGAACGGCGGGAAGTACTACTGGAACACAGTCAAACTCATCGTGCTCCGTGAGTCTTTGGCCCCACAGCTTGGCTTTAATTAACTCCTCTTGTAGGCCTGGGGAATGATAAAGACATGACAGATGCTTATGTCACGGAGTAAGGGGTCCAAAAATAGCACCAGGATGTTGTCCCTGGGCGTAGAGTGCCAGTTGTGCCCTGATCCTGGCGTGAAATGACATTCAGCGACTGCGTGACATAAGAATGACACATTATGCATGATAGCATGGGAAAAAGCAGTCATCACATGTAGAAATTTACATAATCTACAAGACACACTATAGGCGAGTTTCCAAAACACATAAATAAGTCTTGGATACTCAATCAACATGTATCAATTTGAGTACGTGTTGAATAAACGCATCCTCCTGCATAGAAACATTATACGTCTGTTTTCACCCCATTGTTTCTTTCTGTATTCCCTCATTCCATCTTAACCGCTTCACCAGCTGTATAAAGACATTTAAGAGCACCACAAATTTACGCATGCATTTGTACAAATGGTCCGTGGCTTTCAAACGACACGTTCGATTCCGAGGGGCAAACATTAGCATTTGTCTTGTTCAACACAAAGATAATGGCTTGGCAGAGGACGCAACTGCAGCTTCCTCTGTGCGCCGTAAGTGATCCTGACAGAGTCGGGAGATGGAAGGGACCTGCATCCCACTCAGCGGCTGTAATTGCATCCCCCCCACGAGTGCCGGGGCAGAATTGTCCTTGCTCAGCAGATAGAGGCGGCAGGAGCAGATGCTGATGGCCGAGGTGGGCAGGAGTGGGGGGTCGAGGACCGAATGGTGAACGGGTTGTTTTACAGATTCATGTTATAGAGCTCGCTGGCATCACACTGGTTTTTAAAAGGTTCATGATGTGAGGAAAAATAGATCTAAATGGGGAATGATGCAAAAAGGCTAAAAGTGCATGTGTGAGTGTACAGATCTGATTTTATATAGTCTAAATGCTTGTTCTATTATAATTTAAACTATACATTTTGCAATATTGGATTTTTTTTTTATATGTGTGCCAATCCTTTATTAAATTTCCAGCTACAACACCTATTTAATATAAAAGCAAATTTTTTTATTGGATTTCCAGCTAAAATGTGATATAAAATTCACAGGATTATCCAGAGTATATATTACCATGTGGCTATTTAATATAAAAGCAAATTTTTGGCTATAAAAATAAAAAATATATAAAAGCTAATTTCTTGCTAAAATGCCTATATTGTGATTTAAAAAAAAATTTGATTATAAAAAAATTTTATTATAAAAAAAAACATGATTATCCAAAAATATGCATTACCATGTGGTATTTAACCACATGGTAATGCATATTACCATAAAATATGCATTAACATGTTATTTCATATGAAATAAATTATTTGTTTGAATTTAAAAATACCTGGAATGCCTGGATTGTGATATAAAATTCATAGGATTATCTAAAAATATGCATTACCATGTGGATATTTTTACCATGTGGATTTTTACATTTTTTTTTAGAAAATTCTTTGTTGAATTTCCAGCTAAGATGTCCATATTGTGATATAACATTCACAGGATTAAACAAACATATGCATTACCATGTGATTATTTAATATGTAAACCAATTCTTTGTTGGATTTACAGCTAAAATGCCAATTTTGTGATACAAAATTCTCTGAATTATCCTTAAATATGCATTACCATGTGGTTATTCAACACAAAAGCCCATTTTCTTGTTGAATTTCCAGCTAAAATGCCTATATTATGATTAAAAACACAGATTTGTCCAAAAATATGCATTACCATGTGGTTATTAAATACAAAAGCATTTTTTTTTTTTGTTGAATTGTGGTTATTTAACATAAAAGCCTTTTTTTTGTTGAATTTCCAGCTAAAATGCCTATATTGTTTATACAAAATTCACTTAAATTATCCAAAAATATGCATTACCATGTGGTTATTTGGTTATTTAGTTATTTAACATAGAAGCCCATTTTTTTTTGTTGAATTTCCAGCTAAAATGCCTATATTGTTATATAAAATTCACTTAAATTATCCAAAAATATGCATTACCATATGGTTATTTGGTTATTTAACACAGAAGCCCATTTTGTTTTTTGTTGAATTTCCAGCTAAAATGCCTATATTATGATAACAAAATCACAAATTTATCCAAAAATATGCATTTCCATGTGGTTATATAATACAAAAGCATTTTTTGTTGTTGTTGAATTGTGGTTATTTAACATAAAAGCCTTTTTTTTGCTGAATTTCCAGCTAAAATGCCTGTATTGTTTATACAAAATTTACTTAAACTATCCAAAAATATACATTACCGTGTGGTTATTTAAAATACAATCCAATTCTTTGTTGTCTATATTGTGATATAAAATTCAAAGGATTATCCCGGAATATACACTGCCATGTGGTTATTTATTATAAAACCAATTTTTGGTTGAATTTCCAGCTAAAACGCATGTATTGTGATTTAAAAAAAAAAAATGATTATCCAAAATTGTGCATTACTGTGTAGATATTTTATATTTAGGAAAATTGTTGAATTTCCAGCTAAAATCCCTATATTGATAAATACGTTTCCTGGATTATCTAAAAATACCTCCTGAATTTCCAGCTACCATACCTACGTTGATAGAAAATGCACTGAATTTTCAGAATATATGCATAACTATGTGGATATTTAATATACTGTACAATATATAAGCCAATTCAATTGTTGAATTTCCAGATAAATTACCAATACACTGATACCAAATAACTCAGAACATCATGTTTAATTTACCTATACCATGTGCGTTTTGTCTGTTTTGCAATGTAGTGAAGCCGTCCAAACCACGCTGTTGGATGGAGGGTCGTCTGCTGGAAGGAAGTGATGTCAGACTAAGCTGCAAGTCCACAGATGGTTCTGACCCAATCAGCTACAAATGGGAAAGAGTCTTAGACAAAGGAAAATATGCTGGCAAGCTGCCACCGCTGGCCCTAATAGGTGAGCTCCTAGAAAAGTAATAGCTTTTCATCATTTACGTCTGTAAGCATGAGGAAATTTAATAATGATATTTATTGCAAATAATTTTGGGAGAGTATGTGTGCCATATTTAGATAATGAAATGTAGGTGAAGATGATCTTTCAACTGTAACCTGTTGGCCACATTTTTAAATGCTGAACTGACTCGCTCTGCTCCAATCACTTTAATACTGCTTTCCCATGAAGAAAAAAATGCAGTGTTAAGTTTATCTTCCAAGCGTGGGGAGTAAATCATGTGGACATCTCCTCTCTGGAGGAGCAGAAAATAGATGAAGACACTACAGGGCCAATTGAACACCGCAAGCATTCTCAAATTAAATTTACATCAATTCCATCAGCACTTTTTACCCCACATGCTTCACTACCTCCTCAATTAGCCCCTCTTATGAGATCAGCTTGGAGATGTGACGTATGTGTAATGTAATGTGCGCTCTACCCTTCATCAGGCTTTATGGAGAATTTTGCAGAACATGCTCTGTTCATCCAACTGTGCACTTTCAGTAGTTGTTTCACGTCAGAAATGAGGTTTCAATGAAATCAACGCTAACCAAAAGGTTGTAGGTTCAATACGCGAAGCTTGAAGTGTGAAGCGTGTCTTAATCAGGCCCATTTGATGAACTGACAAGCAATAAATCTTGTCCATGTCCTAACCAGCCATAAAAAGCAACGTTTTGTCGAATACTTAGTTTTTATTTATCACGTAATTTGATAATGCTGCTTGACATCACACAGTCACAGCCAATTCTTATTTGTGACCCTGGACCACAAAACCAGTCATAAGAGTCCATTTTTTTAAATTAAAATTTATACATCATCTGAAAGATGAAAAGATGAAAATAAATAGGCTTTCCACTGATGTATGGTTTGTTAGGATAGGACAATATTTGGCTGAGATACAACTAATTGAAAATCTGGAATCTGAGGGTGCAAAAAAAATATTGAGAAAATCGCCTTTGAAGTTGTTTGAAGTTCTTAGCAATGCATATTACTAATCAAAAACTTAGTTTTGATATATTTATGGTAGGAAATTTACAAAATATCTTCATGGAACATGAAGTTTATTTAATATCCTAACGATTTTTGGCATTAAAGAAAAATTGGTAATTTTGACCCATACAATGTATTTTTGGATATTGCTACAAATATACCCATGCTACTTACGACTGGTTTTGTGGTCCAGGGTCACATTTGATATTTAATATACAGCTACACTGCTGTTCAAAAGTTTGGGGTTAGTAAGATTTATTTAGAAATAAATACTTTATTTAGGATTTATTACATTTAAGAAATAACTGCTAAAAATTCAGCTTTGCCATTATAGACATAAATAACTGTTTTATTATTATTTTTTAAATTGTAATAATATTTAACAATATTACTGTTTTACTGTATCAAATAAATGTAGCCTTGGTGAGCAAAAGAGACTTTTATTTATTTATTTTTTTTCATCCCAGCAAACCAACAAAATCTTAGATTAATATTGGAGAAACTGGATTTATTGCTTGTCATTTTGTGTCTGTTTGGATGCAAATCATTAGCATATCAAATGACAAATAACTTTGTGTTTTTTTTATTTAAAGATCTGAAGAACCCTGAGATTGTGACACTGAAAAATCTGACGAGGGAAAGTGCAGGTGTTTATAAATGCACCGCCAGCAATGATGTCGGAGAAGAAAACTGCACTTTAGAGGTCAAAGTCCACTGTAAGTACCTGTGTGTATGGATGTGTTCAGAATGGCATAGTAGCGTAGCATACTGTGAAGACTACCTGCTGCTTTCTAAAAATAGTGCACAATGTGCAGTGATAAATGCTTTAAACTGTAGTATGCAACATTGTTGACACATTACCTCATTGCGCTGCATTTTTAATTTAGCGTGTGCCATCCAGTTTTCATTACCTTGGAAATAAATATGCAAATTGAAT
Source organism: Labeo catla (assembly GCA_012976165.1). Taxonomy (NCBI): domain Eukaryota; kingdom Metazoa; phylum Chordata; class Actinopteri; order Cypriniformes; family Cyprinidae; genus Labeo; species Labeo catla. The sequence goes on along the minus strand of VONZ01000918.1, from coordinate 247,050 downwards.
TTTTTTTTAGCTAATTTGTCAAAAAAATGTTACATTTTTGCAGTCTGGTCAAAAAATAGTCAAGGCAAAGATGCTACACTTTTTCTGCTGCTTTATTCGTCAAGCTGTAATTGTTAGATCAAATAGAGTGCATTGCTTTGCATTGTGGGAAACATTAGCTTATCTGACTACATGTAATGCTATGAGTAGTATGATGTACTTTTTCTGAACTTAGCCAAGTGTGTTTTTTGTTTGTCTGGGCACATTAATACAGACACAATTGAAAAGCTTTATGCAAATCATAAATCATACTCCTATTTTTTTTTTCTTCTTGCTTCCGACACTTAATTTAATTACCATCAACTCAAGTACATTGCCAACACACTGTATATTTTGCGAAGATGGCAGTGAGATTCTGACCTGTTCTGCTATGCAGTGTGATCTTTCAGCACTATTTAACATCCAAATAAAGAATTCATCCTTTTCTTTAGCACAGTGTTTCATTGATTTAATTCCTTCCTCCAAACCTTTCTCAAACAGCTCTGCTGCATAATTAAATATCAGATGATGGAATTAGAAGAAATAATTAATTATGTGGCGGAAAGAGAAATTTATTCATGCAAAAAATGGCATATTATTAAAGGAAGGAACGTAGTGAGTGCGGTAGGTTGATTAATGTTGCGCTGTTTGCTGGAGTATTCTCATGGTGAGATGCACTCCTTCAGGTATCTGCAATGCAGAGGGGGCTGCTTGCTTGTTACAGACTGTTTGTTAGGCTATTCTGAGCATGGAAACTTTGTTTTATGTGTCTTTTCAAAGAATGGAGAGTGTTTTCCATAAATACAGTAGTGGATACCGAGTGTTTGAGTTTTTAAAAAGTTTTAAACACTTCTGGGCTCTGTGTTTGTGTAAGAGAGACTAGACTAGACTAGAATAGAATAGAATATTCTGGATAGTTGCTTACTGGCCTAAGTCAAAAGAGTCTTAAGCTTCCATAGAATTTTGGTCTGTAGAAATTGTATGGGTCATTCCATTTATGTCGCTTTGTTGATTTTTTTTTTTTTTTTTTATATATATAAACACAAGGTTCCATATTTGATATGTTAGACAGCTTAAAACTAAACTGAATAAACACTGAACTGTCTTGAACCGAATAATGACACTATTATCTATTATCTAACTGTAGAGCTGTTTTATAGTTAAACTGAGTTCACTTCATAACTAATTAGGGCTGCCCTCAACTAAAGATTTTTGAAAGTAGATATTTCACTCTCTATAGATATATTTTTCATATCTGTAAGGCAAGTATACCCGGAGTTTCATGCTCAAGTTCACAGAGACAGAGATGGCAGAAAGCGCATCCTGTTTGATTTCATTATTTTACAAAAGTGCAACATCTTGTTGTTATTGCGAGTACACACAAATAAATGTTGAGTCTTTGCAGATTGGAAAGATGTATTACTCTTATCTGTATGACCAAAAATGATGGAGTATTTTAAGAGCATGTGACTACACCGGCGCTTCCGTCTGTCATGAAGCTACTGTTCAGCTTCCACACTCCACACAGACTCTTGAATAGCGTACATTTTTCTAGGTTAACATTAGATTGAGCAGACCTGTTAAATTGCTAATACATACCTCTTTCAGATGAAAAGCCATATTTGTGGTCATTAGTTCCGCCTGCTACCCGAGAAACCATTGGTTCTTAAAATATGAAGAATTCCATAGAAGCTCCGTTATTTTGACAGGAAAATACAGCAAAGAATATTGTTTACATGTAGCGCGTCAATTCTGCACGGTATGTAAGTCTCTCTCCCTCTGAATTATTTTTTTCATGTGTGTGAGACAAAGCGACGGCTAGAGTTTACACTTCGTCAAATACAGGTGCACTGCACATCCATTTAGATGAACTGAAAAATAAAATGATAATGTGACGAGTCAGCTGCCTCCCCCCAATTATCACCAGGCTCAGGAGTGGGCGTGCGAGAGAGGAGGGGCACCAAAACAGCCAGGTCTGGTGGCGTGTGATGAGGCACACCTGACGTGAATGAAGCCTCATCACCGCCGCTGTTGAAATGCCGAGCGCGCCTCTCCTCGGGAGACCGGTCTCTTCCCCGTGCATGCACGCTGGTGTCCTCGTGGGTCCAGGAAGGGAGCGTTGAGGGGGATCGAGCAGCACCAAAGCGACGAGCTGCCGGACCCACGGTCTGGACGAGTACCGCACCCATTAGACGGCTGACGGGCGAGGATGCCGGGCTGTTGAATCCCCCAGAAGTGCTGTGGGCCAAGGAGGACAAAGCTGCTGGATGAAGCTGCCGTACCTGAGAGGGGAGCGCATGCGGCCGCTGAACTCCACCCCTTACCTGGACCCTTTCCCTTTCAAACACTGCCCCTCCTTCATGGAACCCCACAACGATGAGGACACCAGAACCCTTGTTTATTTTGGACCCTTTTTATTCCCCCTTTTTGGACACTTTTGTTTATTTTATGTTTAATAAAAGCCTCTCTGAGGCCTGACGTCACGCCCACTGTGTCTGTCGTTTGCTCCTCCCACCACAGATAATAATATTAGAATAAATTATAGTAACGCCACATTTTATTGTGAGTAACGATGTTGTAACGGGGAAACAGTAATTTGTTTGATTACTCGTTACTGAAAAAATAACGCAGTTAGTAACGCCGTTTATTTATAACGCTGTTATTCCCATCACTGCCTATAACTAATGAACTTTGCAACATTCACACTGTTATTGAACTAAACTGAATCAACTTTGAACTGAACTGAGCTGAATAATGACACTATTCTGTTCTGTAGAGCTGCTTTACAGCTGAAATTGTATTTGTTTCATAATAGAAGAATTTTGCAACATTAATACTGTTATTTCTTTGTTGTAAAAAAATGCTATATATGAAGTTCAGATGCAAAAGCCTCTAAGTGCAATCTGAAATTTCCATCTAAAATGAGCATTTTTATCAGGCTCCAATATTTATGTTCAGTTATTGCACTTTAATTGCATAGAAAAGGACCTATACATTGCCATTAGAGTGAAATTTCTAAACCTAAACATAGGAGGCTGATAAAAATGCTCAATTTAGGTAAAAATTTCAGATGACAATAATAACAGTGACATTTTCCTTAGCAAACATCATAACTTCTTAGAAAACAGGAACAGTTGTGATGTCTCGGCTCTTTTGCAGATGTCCGTGGGATGGGCGTGGTGGCTGGTGCCGTGGTGGGCGTGTCTTTCGGCGTTCTCCTCATCATCCTCATCGTCTGGCTTGTTTTCCGCAAGAAAGAGAAGAAGAAATATGAGGAGGAAGAAGCGCCCAATGAAATAAGGTTTAAAAAAAACTTTTTAAAATAGCATATAGAATGTAAATGCAAATTACATGCCTGACACCATTTATAATGCTTGTTAAAGCAGCAGCTCCATTTCTCTTTGTTGACTTGCATTCATGTCTAGGCTAATTTGCGGGTGTCAGGATGAATTATGCAGGTTTGGAGGATGAGTGAGCATTAACAATGCATACGACAGCGAGATACACACATATACACTGCTCTCGCTGAGGTTAAAGAGATGCGTAACAAGGCCTTGGTGTAATAGAAATCACTTTCCCTAAACTTGTTAGTCAGTAGCCTGAAGGGTTTGAGTGTTGTTTTAGTGGATTTATCAAAACATTTTATAAAACGTAAAGCCCAAAACAAAAGTTTGTGAATGTAAATGCTTTTAGCTACACAAACTCTAAAGCTTTAGAGCCCTTTTAGACATGCTACATGTTTTTAGCACAGACTTGAAAAAATGCATTTAGGTTGTTGAATAGAAATTCTTCTTGCTAGTTGCTCAACCCACATGGCATATGGTTATATAAATTAATACTTTTATTAGCAAGGATGCTTTAAAGTGGTCTAAAGTGATGATAAAGACATTTATAATGTTACAAAAAAATTATATTTCACATAAATGCCTTTCTTCAAAACATTCTATTCATCAAAGAAACATGAAAAAGTTCTACTGTTTTCAACATAATAATAATAATAATAGTAATTATAATAATTATAATAATCAATGTAGAATATAAGAATGATTTCTGAAGGATCATGTGACTGGAGTAAGGATGCTAAAAAATTCAGCTTTGAAATCACAGGAATGAATTACATTTTAAAATATATTAAAATAGAATGCAGTTATTTTAAATAACAAAAATATTTCAAAATTTTACTGTTTATGCTGTACTTTGGATCACATAAATGCAGGCTTGGTGAGCAGAAGAGACTTTAATAAAACACAACTTGCTGTTCAAAAACTTTTGACTGGTAGTGGTCTTATAAATCAAGGCTTATATAACTACTTATATTTCCTCATATATTCATATTCCATTTTTTTTAGATATATTTTTAATTATGCTGCTCAGAATATATTTTACAAACTAACAAATTCACTGGAAGTTTATATTTCACTGTATATTTAAGACAACAGTCCATCCTAAAATTCTCATCATTCACTCACTCTCATGTTGTCTCAAATCTGTGTGACTTATTATTATTATTATTTTTTTGGTTCTACGCAAAATATATATATTTTGACAATTTTTGGTAACCAACCAGTTTTAGTTCCCATTGACTTCCACTGTGTCTGAAAAAACTAATGCAAGTCAGTGGGAACCTAAATTTGTTACCAGCATTTTTCAAAATATCTTCTTTTAACACATGAGGATGAGTAAATGATGATAAAAAACTTAATTTTTGGGTGAAGCTACATACTTGATATTTAACATTTTGGGCTTAAAAGGAAACTAGATTTGTATTTTTTTTGCTTTATAAAGATTTTTTTTTTATGACTTTGTGTGCAGAAATGAGTCACATTGAATTATGTTGTTTCCAGTGAACTACTGTCCTGGAGGATGAACAGTTTGAAAATAAAATGTTTTTTAAGGGAGCTGACATGTTTATAGCTAGCTATCTGAATAATAACACTTTCAATTTGGCACAGACATTTGAAGGCCCCTTGAGTATAGATAGAGCTAAGACTGCATGCTTGCAATCCGCTGGCCAAGCCAGATAAAAAAATCTCTGTTTATGTTTTAGGGAAGATGCGGAGGCTCCCAAAGCCAAACTGGTGAAGCCGAACTCTCTCTCCTCCTCCCGATCTGGTAGTTCTCGCTCCGGGGCCTCCTCCACTCAGTCTATGGTGCACAACAGCGCCCCCCGTGGGCCCAGGCCTCGACTGCCTGTCGTGGCTGCCCTTAAAGAAAGCGGACAGCCCGAAAACTTCCCTCCGGTACCACCGCCGTACAACCATGTGGTCCCCAAACCTCCGGAGCCCGGCAGTAGCCCCAAAGCCAGCCCGGCAAAGCTCAGCCCCGGGAACCTGGCGAGGATGGGCGCCACGCCGGTGATGATCCCCGCCCAAACCAAGGCATTCCAAACTGTGTAGGAATAATAAACACCCTAAACATACACACAAACAGATAAATACACACACAGCAGCGAGCATCAAATCCCACATCTGGTATCAGGAGCATTCCCAAAGGATTTCCCACTCCCTGCGGAAAACCCAGGTGGTCAGGCCTTTTGATTCAACAGATTCGACTGTGTTGGAAAATATGCTTTTGTTGTTTTTATGTGCACACTGAAGTGAAAGAAGACCCCTTGTGGAGCATAAAGGGTAAAGACAGAGAAAAAAATGTGTGGTGGGGGGGTTGGATGTGGAGGGCTGTGCCTTGTGTTGTTATGATGGTTTAAGCAAACAAAAGAGGCAGATATGAACACAGATACAACTCTGCCTTTACCCAGACAGAAAGCCTGTCTACCTGACCGCACACTTCCTGTCCTCGCTGGTTTTGAACTGACAGCTACAGAACTGGAGGAGAAACTCACAAAAGCGGACTCTTTCCGGCACCTGCTCGTTTGCCCCTACGAGGATTCACATCTGCCACTCATTTCCTCAGCCAATCAGCATTCGCCAGGCGGCCCAGTGGGCATCACACCTCAACAGCCAATGGCAAGTCACCTGCTGGGCACAGACGCTGCGATTGGCCCAGAATGAGGAGAATTTGACACACTACGACATAAACAGTGACAGTAAATTTCTTTGTTCTTCATTAAACCTATAAATATTCCATATGAATAGACGTATTCCATATTTAAGAGGTATTCATAGGAATTCCATATATTTTTAGTTCAGATATCTAACAGCATTCGTAACGTGTGTGCACATTCCCTTTAAATCATTCATTCACATTCTTCAGGATAATGTAAGCAGAATCTTCAGTAATGAGGTTGATCGTCTCAGTGGGGAAATGGTTTGGCTCCGCTTTGGTTCTTGGTATTTGCAATTGAAATCAGATGTGTGGTTGGCGCATCCCATTGGATCCAAGTATGATGAGGTTGGGTCAGGCTTATTCTGTGCTGGTTTATATGGATCTGGAGTGTCTAAATGATTACGATGAAACTGAAAAAGCAGGCCCACACACAGTCTGCATGTGTGGAAAGCTCTGGTTTTCCGCAGAATTCGAACGTCGTTCACAAAGCTCTGCATTAGTGGTTCTCAACCTTTTTGACTCAAAGTCCACCTTTTTCAACACCATTAATCAAAGGCCTGTATTAAAAGATTTCTTAAGCGTATTCCAACCCGATCACATAGTGATTCATACATATTTTATGTACGATTACAATTTTCTTGGTCAATCCTGATTTTCTTTCTAAGAAGAATAATTGACAGCATATACAAACAAAATGTACTTTTTTTCCAATGCCGAAAAATGTACATAATAAAAAATTCTTAAACATTACAATTCACCCAATCTAGACTAAATTACAGATATCCTCTATAAATTCATTTACACTGCAAAATTTCAAATGCAAAAATAATTTTATAAAATTAATGTTTTAAAAATTAAAAGACTGTTTTAATGAGTGAGTCTTTAGTCTTTATGAATGGGTTTCTGAATCATTCAAAAACATGGAATCATTAAGGAAACACCGAAATGCAGCAGTTCTGCTGTGGCTTTGATTGGAACTATTTTCTGCAATGAAATTGAGCAAAAACAGTCAATATTGTGTATAAAATTCTACAAGTCGCTTAATTTAAACTTAAACTTGTTTTTTGAGCTACTATTGTATAAAATCAATGTCACATTGCAGTCATGTTGATATTTGGGCAATCATATTGGTCATGCAGTGTTGCGTACCTAAATCATATTATAAATTATAATTATAATTTTAATTAATAAAACATATTATAAATAATTCTACCACAGTATGCATTTATAACTTTTTTTGTGAGTGCTGTTGCGCTCTATTTGTTTTGATTTCTGCACGAGTCTCTATCACATACTTTTAAGGTGCGCAAGCTTCATATGTAACGACATAAATACATTAGCAGTCGCTGTAAGTGTTACGTCAAAACGGATCGGCTCGGAATCAGCAGACTGACAGGCCAGTCACCGGTCCAGGCCGATCATGTAGAAAACCGGCTATTTCCGATCCCTGGCCAATCGACTGGTGCATCTCTAATTTTATGAGGTTGCTAATTTACAAATTCGTACAATTTTTTGCTAAGTCATACATATTTTATGAGTTCCCCAATTCGTATTAACTTGTACGAATGACCTGCCCCTAACCCCGCCTCCAAACCTGCTCATCACTTGGGACTAGACAAATCGTCCAAAATTCGTACGAATTAACCACCTCGTAAAATACATACGAATTGGTCGTGAGATAGCATTGGGTATTCCCAGCTAACAAGAAACATAAACACAAGAAGGTTATTATAAAATAAAATAAAATAAAACTTGGATGTTCTGATTGTTTAGAGAACATTCAAAAATAACGTTTTCATAATAGGAATGTTAGCAAAAAAAATTTGTTAGCTGGGTTTCTGCTGAAATTATGGAAACGTCGCTTGTTTTGAAACATTTTGTTACGATGAACTGCGAGTGTTAATATATTAAATTTAGTACTGTCACTGTCTAGTACTGTCATTAATCGTGATTAATCACATATCACATCCAAAATAAAAGTTTTTGTTTACATATATATATATATATATATATATATATTTATATATATATAACATAATAAATATACACAGTACACATGCATATATATGTTGTTATTTAACCGCAATTCATTATTGCGATTCCAGAAGATCGAAGATTCTAATATGTTCTTAAATAAAAACAATAGTTATTAAAAGGTTAAAGTTTACAGTCCTGATTTTATTTGTGTTTTTTTAATATTTTAAATAGAAGGAAATCATTTTAAGTGATCCTTTGTTCACTTTGCAAGTTTGCTAAGGCCATTGCTCTACATAACCCTTTATTTTTGTGTGTTTGTTTATTAAATAGTATGGTTAATTTGCTAATGCTTTCAGGTACCAATAAGAATGTAGTAATTTTTGCTCAGTTTAAGACATTTCATTTCATTAAAAAAAAATCAACTGAAAAAATGTGAAAAAAGTGCAAATTTTGTCTGGGCCTGCAAATGAGCTTTGAATGTGTTCGATATTGTATAGCTGACTATTTTTCGTCATTTCAGCAATTAAGTTTTAAGATTCATTTTATTTTTAGCTGTTTTAGCTTAAACACATTATTGTAACTGCGGTAGGTTAGAAACTTAAAATTCTTGAGTGCAGATTTTTATATACATTAATCTTTTTTGTATCCTAGTTATATTCAGGTTACTCTAATGCCATTGCAATATATTTTCTCTGTTTTTCAGTTGTTTTCCCTTCTTAGATTTCAATGTTTGATGAATTCGAATGCTCAGAGAGGCGTTCATACCAAGACCCAACTGGAAAAATGTGCTTTTTAAATCCACATTAGTAAACAGCAGGGGACCATAACATGGATTCCTCTCCTGAAAGAGACAGTCTTGTTATTTGTGTCTTCAGAAATGAATTAGATGTATGAACAAGATGTCAGAAAATATTCAAAGTGACAGGTCACCCTTAAGGACAGAACAATGTCTTCTTGCCAGATAACCAGGGAATAAGTGTCTCTGCGTGGAACAAGACTTAGATGTCAATGCTGGAAGAGGTAAAGGAACCAAAGGCTGACCTTATTTATCTAAATCCAATCCCTCACAACTCCAATGCAAAAGAACACAGAATGTGCACCCAGTTCCATTGATTTAGCATCAACCCACAGCCCGGTCGATTCCCTGGCTTTGAAGTCTCTTTCCACACGCAGGGAAAGTGAGGAAATGAAGTAATATTAGTCAAAGTACTTCCTCGCAACCCGCTGTTCCTGTTCGGCTGAGTCTGCTGTTGATATGTGCTGAGACGCATGGTTCAGTTGAGTTAGTGTTCGGTCAGTCACAGCTGAACAGTTTGAATGCTGAGCTCTAATGTTAAACACCCTGCATACAATTGCTTGAGAGAATGTGCATCTAAACACTATTGGCAATGGACCTGCATGACACCGATAGCTAGAGAAAGACGAATATTTTGGCTCAGTGCTAATATCAGTACATTATATACTAAGAATCGCATTACTAAAGGGTTTTGTTTAAAATGCAACCAATGTAAATAGTTTTTGTATTAATACGTCGCCTTTCATTACACCGAATAAACATTGAATGAACTCATTCTCGTCGGTTTTGCACTTCTACAGCTGTTCTCTCTATACAGTAGTTTTGTTTGGTCAGTCTGGTGTTTTGACTGCATGAGTAAGCCATTTCCCGCTCAGATTTTTTTTTAAACAAATGGTAAAATACATTGTACATATTTCCTTTCTTCATTACAAATGTATATTTGTACAGTATCTTAATGATTTTCTTTTGGTTTGTAATAAAGCATTCAGTGGCAAGCCAATGAAAATGGTGTCATTTTCTGTTCATTGCACAGACGTTTCAGGCGTTTCCATTCTTGAAGGAGAACAACAATTCACAAATAGTTTACTCACCCCCTTGTCATCTAAGATGTTTATGTCTTTCTGTCTTCAGTCGTAAAGAAATAATGGTTTTTGAGGAAAACATTACAGGATTTTTCTTCATATAATGGACTTCAATTGTGCCCCCGAATTTGAACTTCAAAAATGTAGTTTAAATGCAGCTTCAAAGGGCTCTAAACGATCCCAGCCGAGGAAGAAGGGCCTTATCTAGCGAAACGATCGGTCATTTTTTTGAAAAATAAAAATTAGTATACTTTTTAAGCACGAAAGCTCGCGTAGCACAGGCTCTCAGATGCGCGTCCACGGGTCATTCTTAAACGATTTGTTCATTTTGAACGAATCTTTAATGTGACTCGCGAAGAACGAGTCATCTCGGGTGATTCGTTCAGTCGCGCATGCGCAACATCCTTTTACGTTCTGTACTGGAATTAGTTCACCTGTTTCGAGTCTTCGGGTTTTTCGAGTCGTTCGTTCATCTTATGGGACTGTCATGTGACGTGTTTGTTAAATTTAATGAAATGACTCGAAAAAAGATTCGTTCATTTTGCTGAACCAGACTCAAAGGTCCGAGTCGGTAAAATGATCCGAACTTCCCATCACTACTACGAATCACGTTTAAGTTCATCGTCTGTGTACTCCGGCTCAAAAAGGTAGAGTATGGTGAAAAACTCCATCTTATTTTCTACAGCTTCAGAATCGTCCGACATTGTTGCACCTTTTTGTTTGTAAACAGCATTTGACTTACTTGCACTTTCTTAGTCTTTGCGAGTTTGCTTTGTAAACACTGGGTCTGTAGTTCCTACGTTCGGCATGACCTTTCCACGATTCAATAGTACGTCGTAAACGCACATGCCAGAACCTGCACTACACGAGCTTTTGTGCTTAAAAAGTATACACATTTTTATTTTCCGAAAAAAAATGACAGATCGTTTCGCTAGATAAGACCCTTCTTCCTCGGCTGGGATCATTTAGAGCCTTTTGAAGCTGCATTTAAACTACATTTTGGAAGTTCAAAATTGGGGGCACAATTTAAGTCCATTATATAAAGAAAAATCCTGATATGCTGTCCTCAAAAAACATAATTTCTTTACGAATGAAGACAGAAAGACATCTTGGATGACAAGGGGGTGAGTAAGTTATTTGTGAATTGTTGTTGTGGAAGTGGACTTCTCCTTTAAAAGTAGTTAAGCTGCCTTTTGTCTATGTGGATTAAATCGAAATCCAAACTCAAAGCAAATTTAAATACACCCTTGAAATGTTACTTACGTATTTATGGCTGTAAAAATATATTTTCTGTAGCAGCCATCCATTTGATGTGTTCCTAAAGTTGAGAGTCAAGTTAGTTTGGATCAAGTTTCTGGAGTGTCTTATGGGCTAAAAATAAAAAGAAGAAGAAGAAGAAGAAGAAGAAGAAGAAGAAGAAGAAAGGAAGTTAATTATTCATTCCTTAATCCTTCCATTGTGGTGTAATTGTTCTCTCAGTCTCATTGTGATTCAGGCATGTTTCATCAGTATGCAGTCTGACAAATCATTAACATAGAGTCTGTGAGTACTTCACGCTGCTGTTAGGCAACGACTGACCCAAATCTCTTATACAAAAATACAAAAAATTCCAATCGATCAGAGCCCTTGTTCTGAAATGGCTAAAATCCGCCTTCCTCACTTACTTGTTACAATAAGATGATCTCGTATAGTTTTAGGATGCTTGGTTGTAGTGTTAGTGCAATTGCGCCCTCTGCTGCCCACAGTGTACATTTAACTGCAGTTGAATAAAAACAATTGTATAAAATAGGGGGAATTAATAAAACATACGCGTGTGGGAAGACCATTTATATCTAGTAGAACAGTCTATGTATAGCCCTTTAATATAGTGTGTTTTATACACTGCCCTCCAAAAGTTTGGAAACGCCCTAGAAAAGTGGGGTTTTGGTCAATATCAACACAAATCCTTTTTAACTTGTGATCATTTTGCACTGATAAGGGACAACACAAACTACGAAAACATATTTTATTACATAAACAGTTTATACACAGAAAAAAAATTTAATTTTCGATTCATCAAAATATCCACTATTAGCAGCTATTACAGCTCTGCATAATCTGGGCCTAAATTCATTTTATTCTAAATGTAATTGGCAATCAATTGTTGAAGCTATTAAGGTGTGCTGACCCAAAAATCTTTTAAAAACCTGGGCCAAGTTTAAACCAGTAACCAGGCATCACAGCTGGCAAAGGGGCTTGTCTGACTTTGACATGTATATGTTGCCATTATTATGTAATCAAAATGAAAATTATTATTGGTCTTCAATGATAATGTCAAGTTACTTTAATTTATTTACTCAAAAAAAAAAATGATAAGGATTTATTTATCGTCTAAAACACACTTTGCCAGGGGTGTTTCCAAACTTTTGGAGGGCAGTGTATTCGGTTCATGAAGAGGAACTGAGTTAAGAATTTGAGTTTTGTTGCTCTTATAGTAGCCTACTATTAACAAATTCAGCTTTTAGAAGACTAAATTGTTCAATCAATGGGAAAATGGCTTAAAATATTGACGACTCATCCTGAACTACATATATATTTTTGTCCACTCATATACTCTTTAAAATGTCCCTTCCTCAAATACCACTGGCCACTAGTGCATATATGGCTTTAGGACAAGTAATTGAAGACATTTGTCAAAGATACGTTGTATTATATTTGTTTTGATACAGCTAAACCTTGCTAAGCTACAAAAGAGTCATAATTTTTGTGTTTAATTTGCTGACTCTTGGTGGACAAAGTTGTAAGTCTGACTCATTTTGAAGAGTCAAAAGATTAATTCAAAGAACTGGATTAAAAAAGTCATTTCTCATTTGTGATTTACCTCAACTCATGATCAGATAGAATATTACATGGACTAAACCACTTTTGTGTGAAACTGAATTGGTTATTATACTGTAATCTAATGTGTACATTTCGAGGGCAAAAACCTTGACAAAATTTGTGTTTGTTCGTATTATTTCCGGCCATGTAGGTATATTAGGCTAATGTCTTCATTAATACTGCTCGTATGTATATTTACCACCTAATAACCTTAGGTTATCGAAATATTGTGGCCTTTCCTGCTTACTAAGTTCTTCTCTATATGATTTAGCAGCTTCCACAAATTTTCTATTTCTAATTTATGCTATCTGAACCAGTTTCCGTGGTTCAGATAGCATAAATTAGCATAACAACATATTCAATAGTATGTAAACACTGCAATCCATGCTGTTGTTTACATCTGAGTATCGCCAATATGGCCGCGCATGGGTAACTGCCCATATCCTGATCTAAGTGCAAACCCTCTATAGTGCATATGGCTTTAGGACACGGGAACACACTTGTCAAAAAAGTTGCTAAGCTACCAAACAGTCATAATTTTTATGTTTAATTTGCTGTGAACCCTTCGTGGACGAAGTTGGAGGTCTGCTTCTGTTTGAACAGCTAGTTCAAAAGATTCATTCAAAGAACCGGTTCAAGAGTCATGTGATTTACGTCAAAGCGTAATCGCGTGAAATATTACATGACCTGAACTATTTTCATGTGTAATTTCATATAATTGATTATTATAGTGTAATTCCATGTGTACATATCTGTTGCAGCCACGGTCATTATATCATTTCAAAACATTGATAAAATTAATTTCCACATTTTCATTTCTTAACTGAAAAAGAACAAGTTCAGAGCTGAAAACGTTTGTTTTAATGAAAATATTCTGTTTACAAACTCACTTAACAGCTCTCTGATCATACCAACCAAACCCGAAAGAAACGCTCGGCTATCGATAGATTTTTCAGTTCAATGAATCAGACTGGAGAACTTTTAAATCTTATTTAAACGAATTCTTCAATAAATCTTTTCGAGTGGTTACGTGAACCGGTTAAACTGAATCACAAAAAAGATTCGAATCACAAGAACGATTCGTTCAAGAATCGGACAACGCTTTAAAGCGCTAAGACTTATGGGACAAATATAAGGTTGACTTTATGAGGTAAAGTGATGTAATTACGAATACCGAGCTCGTAGCACACAGAACTCTTTCATTAAGACGCGCTGATACATAATTCATTATGATTTCGTACGATTACACGAAGTGTCACTTCTTGAAATCACAAATCATTCGAATCACTTCCCAACCCCTGCAGTCCAGCCCACGTCCAGATCCGCAAACAGCACCTCCCGTCCTCATTTCGTCCTGAGGCGAACTTTCCATCTCACGGGAGGTTAGATGCACTTTACACGAGCAGTCGAGGAAAATGGCTTGTACAGTTGGCGGTCAGATTATTCCGCAGTTAAACGTGGAGGAGGCGACGGAGGACAGCAGCAGCCCGTCCAGGAGCATCTCCAGCCGGAGGAGCAAAACATCCTTTTCCCCGTTCAGCTCGAGGAAACATCAGAGGTAAGACACACTGTCTCTAATTCAGTACGATGTTCCAGGTGTTCAATATATAATCAGTCTGGTCGCATTAAAGTTGATTTTGGTGATATAGGAACAGTTAATCAGCTGTGGTGAAGTTAGTTTAGACAAACGTCAGTCATTTTGACAAGTGTCAATCACGCTGGCATCTAGACGTGTATCTACTAATTACAAAGTTCAGTGACTTTTGCTTAAAGCCATCAAACAAGCCACTCATTTTACTATTCCTCCATTTATTTGTCTTTCAAAAATCACATTTAATTTCTGAACCCCCTCCAAAAAAAGAAAACACAAGAGAGTAAAGCTTCTAAATGGATTTTTTTTCTGTCATCTTTGAAGTCATTTCAATCTTTGCAGCTTTATTAAATCTGCAGGGCGTCCAAACATTCTGTGCTTGCAGAAGAACAGAAGCAATCTGCTGAAATTAGATTGCCAGCAATTACAGCAAATGCTCAAGAGGACTTCCAAAACCTCGTTAGCGGACTATTTAATTAAATGTTTTTAGTAGATCTGTAAATAAACATGAGCTAAGCACATATTTTTTAGCCTAGTTAGGGGTCGGCAATGACCTCTCGGTGCGCCGACTGTTCGTGGAACCGATTTGGAGGTTTACAGCTGTAGGGAACATGTGAAACTATGTGTTGGTCTCAATTCAGAGACAGGCAGCATGTAAGAATTGATTAACCATTGAGCCGGTGTATTTAGAGGACACTGCAGTAGGAATGAGAGCTGCAGTGTTTTCAGTGGCAGATCTAAATATCAGATTTGTCTGAAATCAGTCCATCTGACCTTCACTATGAGTTTGTGGGTTCACAGATGGACGCTGTGGTGGTCCTAAAGGCCTCCATGCAGTGTTAACCTTCATGCACACTTGTGTTATGATCTATGTGAATTTGTGATACATAGATAGATAGATAGATATAGATATATGAGCTTAATATAAAAATTAAAAGGTGTCGTGTTTATGTTGTGATTATATACGTTTTTTTTATGACTATACATTTTTTATATTAAAAAAAAAAACTTATGACTGTCGTATTTCTTTTTTTTTTCTTTTTTTTACCATGATTTACAGAAAACACCCACTAAAATGTCATCAATTGTTTTAAATCTTTACCAATTTTTGGATTTGTTAACAGAGAATGTAGAGTGAAAGTCAGATGGCTTAGTAACACAATTTTGTCCTTGTACTATAATATCGTGGCCTATAAACCTTGTAGACACTGCTGGCTCTCTACCACTGCGATGAGAGGCTGCAGGAGTAGCAGACTTCAACTCTTTTATTAGCTTGATTACCCAGTTCATATACCGAAGGAAACCGCACAGTATACCAAATAACTGAAGTCATCATCGGTCAGACGTTGCTAAATCAAGTGATTAATTTACTGGGAGTTTTACCCAGCTCATTTGTTCTTGTAACCTTCTCATTCAGATTGCCAGGAACTCAAGGACAGCATGCTTTGGTTAAAGCGTGACGTCATATCGGCTGCCGTAGGAGACGTTTCCTTGGCTTCTCTCCAGAGAATCCCAAGGTTGATGCATCATGACAAGGCTTTCTAAAGGATGGAAGTTTGATGTGTACAGATACATTTCAGGCACTTGATCCATCCATCTTGGTCTTGATCTGTGAGCATGTTGATATAGTATGAACTCGTGTTAAGTAACGTATTAAAGAGAAGTGTTGTGGTACGTATGGAAGCCAGTTTCCTGCTGAGAATAAAAAGATATTTGCAGCTTTTTCCTCATAGCTCTTGTGTTGTGCTAAAAATCTTTTACCTAATTTGGTGTTCCTGGTCAAAAATGAACAGCCTATTAAAAATTGCTAATAAATGTTGGATTATTTTTCAGTTTTTTTAAGCTTTATTTTACAGTTATATTTTTTGGAAGCATTCATGATTACTTTTTTACGTGATTAGACTTGTGTTTTTAGTTCTCTCTTGATTTTGGCCATTAACAGATAAGAATTAAAATTTCCTGATAATTAATCACCCCTATGTCATCCAAGATGTTCATGTTGTTCTTACACTGTAAAAAATAAAAAACACAATTTGAGTCATCTTAAAATAATTTGTTACCCTGCTGACTTAAAATTTTAAGTTCAGTCAACTAAAATAAGTTTAGTCAACTAAAATAAGTTTAGTCAACTCGAAATGTTAAGTTGTACTAGGTAACAACTTAGATATTTGTGTCTGCCAACCTTAACAGATGGGTAAGTAACCCAGCTGCCTTAAAATTTTAAGTTGATTCAACTCAAATATCTAAGTTGTCACTTAGTATAATTTAACATTTCAAGTTGAATAAACTTTTTTTGAGTTGACTGAACTTAAAATTTTAAGGCAGCCAGGTTACAAATTATTTTAAGTTGACTCAACAAATAGTTTTTTACAGTGTACTTCAGTCAAAAAGAAATTAAGGCTTTTGTGGAAAACAATATAGAATTTATCTCCATATGGTGGACTTCAATAGGGATCGACGGGTTGAAGATCCAAATTGCAGTTTCAGTGCAGCTTCAAAGGGCTCTACACGATCCCAGCCGAATAAGGGTCTTTTCTAGCAAAACGATCTGTTGTTTTCTAAAAACAAAGTATATACTCTTTATATTTATATACTTTTTAACCACAAACTGACCTTACACATTACAAAATCACGCTGGAAAGGTCACACGTCACTAGTGATTGACCAATATTGATTTTTTTTATAACCGATACCGATTATTTGCATGTTTATGTGCCAGAGAACCGATATGCTTCATATTACAACAACAAAAACCTTTTATTTATCATTTTTTTATTTATAAAATGCATCAGCTGCAACACTAAGCAAAACAAATGTAGAATGTCTAAGGTTTTCAAATGGAAATAAATAAAGAAAATAAATAAAGAACAGGAGTCATATCAACTTGAGTTTAAACTACAGCTTTAGTAGGTTTATAAGCTGTTTAATATAAAGAATCAAGAATAGCTCACAGGATAATGTTAATTCACTGAATAATATTCTCTGAAATATTGGAATATAACAAACAAAACATCATATTTTATTGCATTTCTAAACTGGTATGTTATATCAAAATCACTAATATTTTGTCGTTCTAGATTCTGACAAAGCGCTGTTTGCACAGAACTAGACTCAAACTGCGATCGCTCGTGGAGATAATAAATAATTAATTTCCATAGAGTTGTATATATTTAGATGTGTATTAGCGAAATAATGGTTATATAGTAAATGTTAATATAATTTAGGGTGTTTTAAACAAGTGAATCTTGTTAAAAGTTGCATGCGGTGGCTGCTGGAACATTTCCTGAGCATCGACCCAGTGAGTGAACAGCAAAATGAAAGCGACTTAACGAGATTAATAATAGGCCTATACTCAACAGAGAGAATTAAATTAAGCACTTTCATTTCCAACATGTGCTCATTCATGGTTGTGTGTTATTTAATTCAGACAAATTTACGTTTATTAGGACGGATTATTTTACGTGACTCTGTTCGTCTGTTTCTTAGATCCAAAACTGCATAAACTAGCTACATATCAGGCATTTATGTAACACATCTAATATGTGCATTAATGGCTGTTATTTTAAATAAAGTTTACTAATTACAGCTAAGCAAGTGCTTTACCTATGCATGCCGTTGTTGTTGTCTCGTCTCCCCTCAGACGCGCTGAAATGGCGATCCTGCCGGTTATTCTTAAAACACCCACAAGATGGTGGTGTTTATCGGTGAATGTTAATGATTTTGTTGTATGTTTCTGTTATTCATTTATTTTTTTCCAAGTTTTCATAGTATTTTGATTTGGTCTTGTTTCGTATAGTATTTAATTGCATTTGTGTTATGGTAATGAGAAGTCTTTTATTGTGAAATTTGTTGGCGTGAACGGATATAGTGCGAGTACGCGCTAAACATTTCAGACGCACATGGTCATGGCCTCAAAGGTTTACGGTTCATAAGGAGTTTAGCTCCTGGTTTAAATGGAGAACAAGGTATTTTGACTTCTTGTTACGTTTGTTTCTATTTTGTTTTGTTTTAGTAAAATTATTTGTTTGCTATTTGTGTGATATCTAGTTATGTTTAAGTGATATGTTTATTTTGTATTTGGTTCTGATACATTTGTTTCAAGGTTTACTCATTTTGTTGTTTGTTTGGTTTTTCTTTGTACAAGCTCTTACGTTGATCCTCAGTTTGGTTATTGATGGTGTACGGCATGAAGTGGCGATTTATGTGGTGGATATGTGAATAAACTGCGAGGATCATCAGTTGGAGAGTCGATTTTTTTTATTGAACCAGGGAGCTACAGTGAATTAGCCTTTTTCACAAAAATCGGAAGTGACGTCAGCGCAGGGTAAAGTCAGTTCCGCTACAGGTCTGTGCCTATTATAATAATATGCTCTTGTCTCAAATAATGCCTTTTACCTTTTCTTTTTTGTCTGCTTTCCAAGTTGTTATATAATCAACAAAGAAACAACATTTTACTTGTTTGTAATTTATATGGGCACTCAGACCGGTACTCGTCAATATAATATATGCGCAACATAGCGCCAGCTATAGTTTCTGTTCTCCATCTCCGGTATATTTAAGCGTATTTTCTCAATTTACTCAGTCATTTCCCTCGAATCCCTACATCATGGTAAATTATGACAGCGTTTATATCCAAATGCACATTTCCCCAAGAATAAATGAAACAATTCTGAGTCCGGATGATGCATAAACTCAATACAACAACGTAATCCAGATCCAAAAGGAATAAAGCCATTAATCGGAGTCATGTCTTATTTAGTATTATATTATTTTATTCTGTATATCCCTGGGCACATTGTGCAACGTACATTTACACCCTAAAGTTAATAATGCAAAGGAGAGCAGTAGTAGAAAATACAATATTACTTTCATAATAATAATAATAACAATATTAATCGCGAAAAAAAATGATGTGAAGAGTCATAATGCACAGCCAGCACCAAATAGACAGTACGGCAAAACTTAAAACTGTACTGTATTATAAGTGCTAACATTCATAATTAAATAAACATAGTATTTGTGATGACCAGACGCGGACACAAAGTTTATGAATAAATGTTTGCTATTTTTAGAGTAAAACACCGGTATATATCATAGTATCATAGTATCTATTTTGTAAAAATAGACTTTGATTCCCGAACTTGCTCTTGTTCAGTACGGCCGCTGCTGTCACCGGAAAAACGTTTACCCTGCAAGCGCCAATCCGGAAGCCAGAAACACGGAAGTGTGAAAAAGGCTAATCCGATATTACAAAACCGATGACCGATAGACCTTTTTCACATTTCTAGGTTTCTCTTAGCGGAAGTCGTCATAGTTGGGTAAAATCCGAGAGCAGTGAATGGGAGAGTACCACAAATGTATTTTTTGCTTCCCATTTGCTCAAATAACAAAAGAAAAACTCAATGATAGTGTTGTCACGACTTTCATTCAAAGGAAAAAAATAGAGAGACTGATATCGGCAGTCAGAAGAGAGAACTATGTCAAATTTACCGTCCCTCCCATAGACGCGGCATTAGAAACACCCTCACATTAGCGTTAACTAGTTTTTTTGTAACTTAATAAAAAGGTGATATAATACAAAGAATAGTGTTATTAATATACATACATTTTTTTAAAAATCAAAATATGAAAAAATTTCAAGGATTTATGATGACAATGACCGTTAAAACGCGTCATCACAGTCTTGTGAAAAGGGTCCATTATGGTAAAAAGCTTTAATATGGGGAAAAATAGTGGTAAATTGATAATCGGTTAATACGTGCAAAGCATTTGTGAGCTAGTGCAAGTTGAGCATTTGTGGTAAAGTATATACATTTTTTACTTTTTTTCAGAAAATGACAGATTGTTTTGCTAGATGAGACCCATATTCTTCGGCCATGATCATGTAGAGCCCTTTGAAGCTGCACTGAAACTGCAGTTTGGACCTTCAACCCAATGGCCACCATTGAAGTCCACTATATAAAAAAAATCCTGGAATGTTTTCCTTGTTATCATTGGGATATCGTTAAACTGTATAATTCTAACGTTTGGTAATTTCTCTGTTCAAAATTTGTGATTGGCAAAACATTAAATTTGAATTAATCAATAAAATGAGAAAAATTGCTCAGCTCTTGGCTGAAGAATGAAAGACATGAACATTTTGGATGACAAGGGGATGAGTGAATTTTCAGGAAATTTTGATCCTGGAAGTGAATTAATCCTTTAAGTAACCAACTAGTAACCACCTACAGTACCATATAGCAGCACACTTTCTCCTTTGTAAAAACCTGCTCAGCAAAATCTATTTACAGAGTATTCTGGGTATTTTAATAAATTATTACTAAACTGTAAAAAGATACCACACGTACAGTGAAATCATATTGTTAGGATCGTTATTTCCACAGGCCTATTCTGGATCTCTTTACCCATTGCGCAGTATGGCCCATTACAGTTTTATGCACGTTATTGATTGTTAGTCCATTACCTGTGACCTCTATGAGACACCCAACATAGTCCTGCCCGAATTAGACATGGGTGATGACATATTCTGTCTGTGGTATGGAGCCATATCATATTTTGCTGTTGTGAATTAGACAGTAACGAGATAAGAAGTCTATCTGCAATCTATAAGTTCTGTTTAGTACACACATCAGACAAGAGAATGAAAAGATGTGAGCTGCTTTTCTAGAGCTCTGTTCCTCTGTGTGTTTGTCATAATTTAGTGGCTTCCTTTTTGCAGAAGACTGACTGATCTCTTTCAAGGCAAAAATGATGAATATGAAATGAAGTCACTGTTTTGCAAGTCATGCCGGTCGGTTTGTCCTTAAGAGCGGCTCAGACTCATAGAAATGTGTCCTTGATGAGTTTTTGTGAGTCGGATTCAACAGAGAGCCTTGAGAAACCCACCCAGGGGCCTTCAGCATTCCAGATAACACACAGATAATAAGAGAGAGAGATCAGCACCATGGACAGCAGCATCACATAAGTCATAAATGCTTCACTGATAAACTAGTAGCGCTTGCTTATGATTATTTAATTAGTGACCTAGAAATGGAAATATCTTATTTTGGGAGGTATTATTATTATTGTTATTATTAATATTATTATTTATTTTTTGCTATATTTAGTTTTACATGCTCATTTGCTTCACTTTAATGTCTAGAGCAGTCATTAAATTAATCTTTGAAAAACAGTAAAAATTAATAGTTAAATTGAAAAATTAATATTAATAGCACTGTTAAATATAATCTTTAGCAGTTCTCAAAATATATCCATTTATACTGTATTGTAATGTAAAAATGATTAATATTAATTATTAAGATTTATGATTATATGAATATGATTTCATAATTTTTATATCAAATAAATATTAAATATATATATATATATATGATTTTGTAATTTTTATATATCAAATAAATATTAAATAAAATATATATATATGATTTTATATATATATATATATAATGTGTCATGATGTACAATAAATAAAGCTTAGAGAGAGAGTTTTTAGTCTTTAGTTTTAGTGTTTTAATCTTATTTTAGGACTTATTTTTGGATCTTAGCATATTTATATTCTTATTAATCTGTTTTAATATCTAAATGAATGTATTTGCCATTTAGTGTTGCCAGCTGAATGTTGGCCTACGTAAAAAAAAAAAAAAAACTTCTGCAAAAGGAGCAAATTCTCTTGATTTACAGTACATAAAAATATTTACAGTAGATTTTATTACAGGACACCAGAGGGCAGCACTTATACATATTTCATAACTTAATCTCATCTTGACTGATTATCGTATCAACACCTTTAACAATAGGTTACTATACAAAAATGAAATTTATTCCATAATAACTGAACTTTTAATTTACTGGATAATTACATTCATTTAAGTGTAAAGAGAAATAAAAGGAAGGCCAGAGACAGGAAATACTGTGTTTTTGCATGCATGTGGCATTTTTTTTTATCATGGTGAATCAGGCTGATGACTCAGAAAGAGCTAAACTGAATTAGGTCATTGTACAAAAAAATCAAGTTGCATAAACAATGAGGAGTGGGTGTATGCCATCTCAATATAATGAAATAGATACACAGATTTTTTTAGGCTGAGCCTTTCTTCTGTCCCCTATAATGGTGTTACTCATGATGTTGCATAAGTTCCCAAACATTCATCCAGCGTTATGTGAACACAGCTGGACGACCCACACATTATCATCTGAATGGTCTCCAAGTTATTTTAGCCTCTGGTGTTTGTGGTAGTAAGATTCTTTTGTCCTCTTGCGTGTTTTATATGTTTATAATGCGTCATCTTTAGAGAGCAGCAAAATTCTGAATGCTTCATAGTCGTTCTTGAGCTATTTAAAAGAATCTTGCAGAAGAAAGTGGTATTTTTCAGTGACAGCTGTCAGTTTGATGTGTTACACAAATGCATAAAAATATGACGCAGTCGCTATCAATGGGAGTCAAGCTCAGGCAAGCCTAGCAGCCCACAGTGCAATGACTGTACAACCTCTATCGATTTAACCGCTGTCACTATGAACAACCCTCGAGGCTGAGATTATAGTGCAGAGATGCATTGATGTTTCCTCTGAATCCACTTCTGGTGGTTTTTAAAAATATATAAAACAATGTAATGTTTTAATCATCGCTTTTTCTTAACCCCATTGATGGTGTCATTTCTAAGTCGGGCTGAAAGTGGTCACGCTGTTATGTGTCATTTTCCCTTTTTCAGTTCATGAATGTGCCACGGCCCCAAAGGCAAACGCTATCTCACATTAAGCTTAACGCCAGCGGTGGCTGACTATAAATTTCACATTTCACATTACGGTGGTGGAAGCTTTAAACACATCACCCCATGAAGAACATTATATATGATTATGCTGTCCGACTCAATCCCATTTATGACGTCGAGTGAGTTCCTGTAGCTGCTCAAAGACTGAAAACTTTTAACTTTCCTCTAAACTGTGAAACCGTAAAGCACAGAATAACACTGCGTACCACAATACACTGCGTTTTAATTAGTTTGGTATCAATGGGATTTAAAAAACAATAATACTTTTAATTGGAAAGGATGCAAGAAATTGATTTGCAAAAGTGACAGTAAATGACATTTATAATGTCACAAAATATTTTTATTTCAAATAAATGCTGTTTGTTTGACATTTCCATTCATTAAAAAAATCCTGAACAAAAAAAAGTGTCACTATTTTTACAAAATATTTTTTTATTAAAAAAGAGAAAAATAATATAAGATATAAGAAATTAGTGCTGTCAGTCAATTAAAAATGAACTAATTAATCACACATTTTTCTGTAACTGATGGTAATTACTGATGTAATATAGTTTAGTTTAGTTATATACACTACCGTTCAAAAGTTTGGGGTCAGTACATTTTTATTGTTTCTTTTTTTTTTTTTTTTTAAGAAATTAATACTTTTATTCACCAAGGATGTATTAAGTTAATAATTAAAAGTTTATTAAAAGTTAATAATAAATAATTTACATTGTTATAAAATATTTATATTTTGAATAAACACTGTACTTTTTAAACTTGTTATTCATGAAAGAATCCTGAAAAAAAAAAATCACAGGTTCCAAAAAATATTTGGCAGCACAACTGTTGATATTATCCAACACTGATCATTCTAATAATAAATCCGCATATTAGAATGATTTCTGAAGGATCATGTGACACTTAAGACTAGAGTAACAGCTGATAAAAATTCAGCTTTTCATCACAGGAATAAATTCTATTTTAAAGTATGTTAAAATAAAAAACATTATTTTATATTGTAAAAACATTTTGCAATATTACTGTTTTTTTCTATATTTTAATCAAATAAATGCAGCCTTGATGAGCATAAGAGACTTCTTTAAAGACTATTACAAGTCTTACTGACCCCAAACTTTTGAACGGTAGTGTATGTATATATATATATATATATATATATATGTATGTATGTAGTAAATTTATATTCTTATATAAGTTCTTTATTGTGTTTTCTCATGCTCAATAGCATGTTTATATAGTCTGCTGTAATGCTAGCGAAACAAATTACAGGGAAAAAAAATGAAAGCTGAGTTAATTGAGTTAAAAAAGAAAATGAACCATACAATATACATTTTAATAATAATATAAATAAGAAATAAAAATATTAGGAATACATTGTATTTTAAAATATACTAAATTATTAATTAAATTAATTTGTAATAATATTGTACTGTATTACTGTTTTTTTTTATCAAATAAATGTTGCTTTCATGGGCAGAAGAGTTTTAAAAACAAACTTTTGAACATTATTGTATTTATATTTCTCTTTTTTTAGAATTATAATTTATATTTTACATTTTGAACACTTTAACACCCAAGTTAAGCACTTACATGTGCTTCACACATCTAATTTTAGTTTTTAGGATGGGTGGTGCTGTTATAAACCCTGAATTGTGGAACAAGATGTATTCATTGTGAAACAGTGCTGTGCTTGAATATTATGGAGTTATTTACGTTACTTAAGGGGAACCCCAAGGAAGTTTCTGTAACTGTCTAAAGGTCATGAATTTTTAATGAACCAAGTACTTTATAGTTTGTGATTAAGACTTGTATGGCTTAATAATACATAAATTATGTCTCCTACTGGAATACGTAGTAGAAAACCCATGAAAGGTTTACGTTACTTAAAAAAGTCTACGTCAATTTATACATATTTTGGACTATGGGGTGCCGTTATTTTAATCACGTTAAAGACAGAGACAAGAAACGCTAGATGCCATTCTTTTGTAGTAATAAAAATAGACCTAAGTAAACAATAGTCTTTAAAAAGCCTTAAAATACATGTATAATAGCAATGAGGCAATAATAATTAGTTCAAATAAAGTATCAAAAGCAAGTAATCATATGGTTTTATTGAGCAAAACTTAAAATACATAATGAATTATAAATAGAGCATGTACATTATGCATTACAACAAATGCCTGCAGAGGGCGGCAACGGCCTGACGATTGTTTTTACACTTTATTCTGTGATCTAATCCTTGTTTTATATTGACGTCAGGCCTCGGAGAGGCTTTTATTAAACACAAAATAACCAAAAGCGTCCAAAAAGGGGTAAATAAAAGTGTCCAAAATAAATAGGGGGGGTATCTGGTGTCCTTGTCATGCAGGGGATTCCGTGAAGGAGGGGCAGTGTTGGAAAGGGAAGGGTCCAGGTAAGGGGCGGAGTCCGGCGGCCACACTTGCTCCCCGCTGAGGTCCACGGCGCGAGGGGCGGTGACTGCTTCTCTTGGCGTCGTCCACTCTGCACCACGGCATTTCTGGAGATTAAACAGCCCGGAATCCTTACGGGTGCGGGCCTGGCTTTTTTGGAGCCCCTCCTCTCTCGCACGCCCACTCCCGTCGGGAGCCTGGTGAAGGGCTGCGATTACCAGCGATTACCGGACGGGATGATGATGATGATGATAATATTAATATTTGTCCATTTTTTTATGATAGAAAAGCTACAGCAACTGTAATATCTTGAATATGTGGACATCAAAACGTGTAAACTCTGAGTGAGAGTTTAAACTTTTATTTTGGAAATTACGAAGAACAGTTAGCATATTGAGAAATATATTGATGTATTTTCCTGTGTTTGCGTAGGTTTATAAATGATTTACCTTACAAATATAATGAAATAGAGCACGTCGCCTTCCCAGATGAACAATGTAATAAACCCAAACTGACAAAAACATGCAGAGATGGAGTTTGAGATGCTCCACACATGTAAATGAAAAAGGTTTGTGTATAAGCAAACAATAGTTTTATATGTGGAATGCACCACTTTCAGTGTTTTGTCGATTACTCGACACGGGCAAAATGCAATCTAGAATTGAGGAATCGTTGCAGCCCTAATGTAAACATGCTGACGCTTATTATGAAGCCGAAGCCACAGCCACTGAAGGAGTTTCTCAGCACAGATTTCAGTCAGTATACAAGGCGTTAAGACTCCTTGTGGGGAAAATCAATGGTACGACATTTGGTTTAAGCCTACACTTATATCCATCGCCACCCGTAAGCTCTTTCGCAGAACCTGATTTTACCAGGTACGACATGTTCCTGGATCAACATTGTGATTAACCAGTCAGATTTAAAAAAAACTGTTTATAGTTTTTGTTAAGTTTAGTCTTACAATCAGTGTTTGGTGCTTGTACATCAGTGTCATCAGGGATGGGCAGTATTTTAGATAAATGTATTTAAAATACGTATTTGAAATACAAAATACTATTTTGTATTTTGTATTGTAAAGCCTTTGGGAAAAATCTAGTGTAATTTGTATTTAAATACATTTAAGATGAGTATTTTGTATTTTCAAAATACATAAAATACTTTGTGCCAATCAACCTCTTTATCAGGGTGCTGATTTAGTTCAGACACATCCCTCCCCGAACCTTAACACTCATGCACGTGAGCTGCCTGTAGCAGAGTCAGCATTGGATCAGCAACTTTTCTCAGTTTTCTGCATTAAGGTAAGGGTGTCATCATGATCAATTCCTTGTTGATTAAAGTTAAAATGGTGCATCATTCAGATTTGCCTTCAGTAAACATGAAAGAATAAAAAAGCACCGACACGTGTAGGAGAAAAAGAGCCTTAGCTGCCTGTTAGCCAATCAGTTTTGATAGGTTTTTTTTTAATTACTGCATGTTAGGGCTGGGTGATATGACAGAACTTTATATATCTTAGGCAGCGATGATATAAAGTGTGAATCGATTAAACTTTTCAAAATTGTTTACATAGGCCTAGGTCATTTAGAGCAAATAAATCCTTGCAGTGTTTAGTGGGGCAGCAGGAATTATTGGAACGTTGGGGTGGATGAAGAAGCATGAATGAATGAATGAATAATATAGTGTGATGTTCTTGGTTCAGTTGTACTTTGCTGTTTAAAGCGCGAAATGAGATTCATATTTACACTTGCACGTTTGCCAGGTAAAGTTGTTTTTTTTTTTTGTGCGCACACTCCGTGACAGAGTGGAATAACGACAATGTGCCTTGTTATATAATTCTGTAAATCGGAGGGGCAACTCGGTAATTGTTCTCCACACCAAAATAATCAAATAATCCCGTTAAATGCAGTATTTGAATTTGTAACTTGTGATTTTAGAAAAAAAAAAAAAAACATTAATCTGTGTAACACTAAATTGTATTTTTTTTTAATTCATTAAACATTTTCTTTTAATTAACGAATGTATGAAACATGGACCATTACTTTATTCAATATTTCTGCTATGCAGGCTCATTTAGTAAATTTTAGCATTTTACAAACATGGTGCTTAATGAAAATGCCATTTCCATGCCATGTAACATTTCCGAATTGTGATTATGTTCCCCCATCTATGCAAATGATTGATGTAGAGACAAAAGAAGGTTAATCACTGTCTGTCACCATCACTTTAATGTAGTGATTGTGTGCATTTGTTATGACACTGATGCATGATGCACAACTCTTCAGCTTTTAGATTTATTCTTCAAAAAAAAAAATATATATATATATATATATATATATTATAATTTTTTATAAACTTTCTAACTGTATATAGGAGCAAACTTTACATGAAATAAATATAAAAGTTGCTATGCTTAAAAAGTATTGTACAACCTGCAAAAAAAAAAAAAGAAATTCAGTTAGTTTTTGACGTGGTTTTAAAACTTGCTGCGAAGTAAAAATAATATTTTGGTCATATTGCCCATCCCTGCTCTTTGCTCACCACAAGGAATAGCCTGCATTGTAACCTGGTCAGAAGTAAGTATATAAATGGCTGCTATTTTTCACTACATAAGTTTATTTGTGATTAGCAGCAAGGAAGCAAGCACTAAAGAAAAAAAGAAAGAAAGAGAGAGGGAGATTATGGTGACAGAATGACAGAGAGAGCAGAGTTCTTGTTACTGAGTTGAAGTCATGATGGTGATAAAACGTAATAAAAGATGTTTGGGGAAAAAAAAATTAGTTTTGTTTTTCCTAGGGGAAGGGAAGATCATTTCTAAACAGTAGTACATCTAAATGTTTTTGTTTTGCATTCAGAATATGTCCAGATATATTTCAGCCTAATAGGGATGCCTGCACTTGATGGCCAATTTCACATGTATTTTGTGTATTTTAAAAATACAAAATACTGTATTTGTATTTAAATACATTTTTTTACACAGTATTTTGTATTTGTATTTAAATACATTTTTCCACTCAGTATTTTGTATTTTTATTTTAAATACATTTCTATGTATTTATGCCCATCTCTGAGTGTCATTCATCTATCATTTCCTCTGATTTTAGGGATTACTCATGGGTAAGGTTAGGTTTAGGTGTAAGGATGTGGTCAAGATTAAATTTTTGGATTAAAATGTTGTTCCAGGGTCAAGAAAATATGTTGACCCAGGAACACATCTAACTCAGCAAAATCAGGACGTGCAAGCTCTTTCAGTAGTTGTGGCATTGTATCAATATTTTATTTTCGGAATTGTGTATTTTGAGTTGTGCAGTAAAAATAGCAACAGGTAGTGTCAGTAGATCATTGAGTGCAACAATTTAACATCATTGAAATAATAGTCCAAAATATTAGAGATGCACCAAATTTTCGGCCAGCTGCACTGGGCAGCACTGGTAAAACAACGTTACCCTCTCACCCACTGATCTGCTCCCGCTGTGCTCAGCTCACATGCTCTGATAATAACAGCTTTGTAGGACTATGTATTATTTGGATAATAAAGTTATATCTGATTCTGTTGCATAGAACTAAATAAAAATAATACACTGATGTTTAATATTATTATATTTAATGTCCAATTTTATTGTGTTATTTTTAGTAAAAGTGTGGTTATTTTATTGGTCTGTGTTTTTTAAATTTAGTATTTTTTAAATTACTGAGTTAAATTAAAAAGTCTTACAAAATTACTTGATATTATTTAATAAAATAATAAAAATTATTACAAAGCATTTTCGGTTTCCAGAAGTGCATCCAGAATTTTTGGTTTCGGACCAGAATTTTCATTTCATTGCATCCCTATAAAATATGTATAAAATATATATATATATTTAAATGTAAATCTATCGTTGGTTTTCTACCACATATTTCAGTAAGAGACATCATTTGTTATATTAAGCCATACACGTTTTTACACCCAGGGTTCCTTTTAACAGATAGCCAATCATAAACAATACAGTACTTGCCTCGTTAAATATTCATGACTTTAGAAAAATATAGAAACTTTCTTGTACTTTTTCACTTGAGAGAAACTCATTGAGATCACATTGTTCCTCCACTGTGGTTTTATGTCTGTTGGGCCACTGTGTGTGGTATTTTGTACATGTAGGTAAAAGCCACCAAGCACAGGATGAGACAAACCTGTTATTTTCTCTCAATCAGAGTGACAGAGCGAGAAATAAATAGAGTGAGATCCACCCTCAGTGAAACTCCCAAACACTGTGATCTTTTAATGGGCTGCTTTTCTTTTGTGCATAATAAATGCTTCTTTAATTACCTGCCAACAGTAGGTTTTTTTGGCAGAAGTGCGCTCTTGTTCTGAGAGAAGTGAAGGCAGAGGCAGGTTTGTCCGCCCTCTGAGCTGCAGAAGGAACGTTGTGTGGGCTTCTGTTTATCATAATATGCTAATGGTGGAAATAAGGTTGAACCGTGGAGCCTGATGTCAGTTATTTTCTTTATTTGCACAATGGAAACATCAACCAGCTTCAGCAGGATCTGAGAAGAAACTCTTGGTTGGAGGCAAAAATAAACCTAGTCCTTCACCAAACGGTTTTTACCGTAAATGTGACTCTTGTGACTGTGACAGCAGTTTTGAGATCACTAAGGGGGATCCTGGCCTTCAGAGTCAACATCAGAGCATCTTCTTTATATCAGGACACGTTTCTTGTAATAGAGAAATGCTCTTAAATAAAGCAATGGAGGATGTCAGCAGGGAAATCCTCTCTAGTATGAGTTTTGAGTTAAAGCCTCACTCCAGGATCTCTGAGTTTATTGTCAACCCAGAAGTGACAGCTCTGCACAAAATCTATAACACCCTACAGTGACAGACTGCTATTTTTAGCATGCTCACAATTCCGTCTTGGTGGTCCCTTAACATAAAGTCAAGCTCACTGTAAACCTCTAACTCACCATATGTAGCTGTAAGAGAAGCTATAATATACTGTTCCATGAATAGGGATTCAGTGTAGCCTAAAATGAAAACTATCTGTTTGTCTGTCTGTCCATCAGTAATTTTTGGAGCTTGATGGTGCTTGTCCACATTCCAGTGCATTGTATAGAAGAGTTCTGCTAAACATCTTTTTTCTGTGTGAGTAAATTATGGGTGAACTGAATCTTTAAAGGGCTTGCTGCTGGTTTGAGAAACTCTTTGGATCTTTGCAGTCCCGTTGGGAGCTGGGAGATTTTTAAGGAATTTCTCAGAGATGCTCATGTCTTTATTTTCAACACTGACATTGTGTGATTTGCATCCTTATGTTGCTTAAGATACTACATACACTCTGTGTATGTGTGTGCACCTGTTTCTGCTCAATACATTTTAAAAGGGCTCAACTGAATATGTCAATCGAATCCCCAGATACTTGAAACTCTTTTAAATGGTGCCAACTTATTTCTGTCTCACCCTGAAGAGTCAGTCTACCCAAATCTCAGAAATGAACCAATTCCAACCAAACCAGTGAGGATGATTTAGAGCTGTGTGGAGACTTTTGGATTTGGTTTGGGACTGTGGAGTCAGTGCTTCTGTAAGGTGAATTAATATTTAGGTTCTGAAGAGCCTGTACGATTTATGAGAGAGTTCTGTCTTTGATGGCTTAGATCTTGATGCTCACTCTTAAAAAAACAGTACACTGTTTTTCAAGAACAGTATTTTCAAAACATCTAAAAACCTAAAACTGCACTCGGTTTATTTAAATTTTTTTAAATAAATAAATTTATTCCAGAATTCAAAATATTTAAAAGTTCAAGTGTTACACTCTTGAAATGCTGGGTTGTTTTAACCCAATTTTTGGTCCAATATGGACTAAATTATTGAATAAAAATTTAATAAAAAAAAAAAAAAAAACATTACTAAGATGTTAGTCCATACTTGACTTAAAGTTGGGTTGAAACAACCCAGCATTTTTTGTGTACACATAAGGAAATAATTTTAATTAAATGTGTTTAAAATGGTGGTCAGTATAAATGCGAGATGACGGCACATGTATTTAAAGGGTTACTCCACCCCAAAAGTAAGACCTAAGAAGTGATGTGAATACTATGCAAAGAAAAAAAAAGATTTTATTCAACAATTAGTCGTCAGCGTAGCGTCATTTTGGAGAGTATCCGCTGGACGCAAACTGCGTACGCTGTTCTGTGTCAGCCAAACCACACGGATACGTTTTCTACGTATATATTTATGCTTTGATTTGAACGAAAACAGCATATATTTTTTGGGTCTTGAGAGACAGTCACAAGCCTCCCAGTTTTCATCCAAAATATCATAAATTGTGTTCCGAAGATGAACAAAGCTTTATGGATTTAGAACGACATGGGTGTAAGTGATAAATGAAAAAAATTTCATTTTGGGGTGGAGCAACCATTTAAAATAAGATTATTTGTGAAGCAAAAGTGCAATTATAATAGATAAATATTTATTATTATTTTTAGAGAATACATCTTTTCTATCTTAATTTTAACATTAAATAATGTAATTATTTGAAATATTTTTATGTATTGATATGTTATTTACTAATATTTCATTTGTTATTAATTGTATTAATTTTTAGTCATTTTATTAACTTATTTGTATTTATTAACAAATTATTTAATGCATAAAACTCAAATGTTTATTAGGTTTCTAATATAAAAATGAATGAATGAATAAAATAATATAATATAATAGCCGTTAAACTTGCTACCGATATATATATATATATATATATATATACACAGTGGGTATGGAAAGTATTCAGACCCCCTTAAATTTTTCACTCTTTGTTATATTGCAGCCATTTGCTAAAATCATTTAAGTTAATTTTTTTTCCTCATTAATGTACACACAGCACCCCATATTGACAAAAAAAACACAGAATTGTTGACATTTTTGCAGATTTATTAAAAAAGAAAAACTGAAATATCACATGGTCCTAAGTATTCAGACCCTTTGCTCAGTATTTAGTAGAAGCACCCTTTTGATCTAATACAGCCATGAGTCTTTTTGGGAAAGATGCAACAGGTTTTTCACACCTGGATTTGGGGATCCTCTGCCATTCCTCCTTGCAGATCCTCTCCAGTTCTGTCAGGTTGGATGGTAAACGTTGGTGGACAGCCATTTTTAGGTCTCTCCAGAGATGCTCAATTGGGTTTAAGTCAGGGCTCTGGCTGGGCCATTCAAGAACAGTCACGGAGTTGTTGTGAAGCCACTCCTTCGTTATTTTAGCTGTGTGCTTAGGGTCATTGTCTTGTTGGAAGGTAAACCTTCGGCCCAGTCTGAGGTCCTGAGCACTCTGGAGAAGGTTTTCGTCCAGGATATCCCTGTACTTGGCCGCATTTATCTTTCCCTCGATTGCAACCAGTCGTCCTGTCCCTGCAGCTGAAAAACACCCCCACAGCATGATGCTGCCACCACCATGCTTCACTGTTGGGACTGTATTGGACAGGTGATGAGCAGTGCCTGGTTTTCTCCACACATACCGCTTAGAATTAAGGCCAAAAAGTTTTATCTTGGTCTCATCAGACCAGAGAATCTTATTTCTCACCATCTTGGAGTCCTTCAGGTGTTTTTTTAGCAAACTCCATGCGGGATTTCATGTGTCTTGCACTGAGGAGAGGCTTCCGTCGGGCCACTCTGCCATAAAGCCCCGACTGGTGGAGGGCTGCAGTGATGGTTGACTTTCTACAACTTTCTCCCATCTCCCGACTGCATCTCTGGAGCTCAGCCACAGTGATCTTCGGGTTCTTCTTTACCTCTCTCACCAAGGGTCTTCTACCCCGATAGCTCAGTTTGGCCGAACGGCCAGCTCTAGGAAGGGTTCTGGTCGTACCAAATGTCTTCCATTTAAGGATTATGGAGGCCACTGTGCTCTTAGGAACCTTAAGTGCAGCAGAAATTTTTTTGTAACCTTGGCCAGATCTGTGCCTTGACACAATTCTGTCTCTGAGCTCTTCAGGCAGTTCCTTTGACCTCATGATTCTCATTTGCTCTGACATGCACTGTGAGCTGTAAGGTCTTATATAGACAGGTGTGTGGCTTTCCTAATCAAGTCCAATCAGTATAATCAAACACAGCTGGACTCAAATGAAGGTGTAGAACCATCTCAAGGATGGAGAAATGGATCAGAGATGGATCAGAAGAAATGGACAGCACCTGAGTTAAATATATGAGTGTCACAGCAAAGGGTCTGAATACTTAGGACCATGTGATATTTCAGTTTTTCTTTTTTAATAAATCTGCAAAAATGTCAACAATTCTGTGTTTTTCTGTCAATATGGGGTGCTGTGTGTACATTAATGAGGAAAAAAAATGAACTGCAATATAACAAAGAGTGAAAAATTTAAGGGGGTCTGAATATTTTCCGTACCGACTGTATTTATATATATCTCGGTAGCAAGTTTAGCGGCTATTATATAATTATATATAACTTCTGCTCACCAAGGCTGCATTTATTGAATATATGAGTAACTGAGTAATTTTTTTTTTTCATTTTTTATTTTTGATGAATTTGATGAAATTATCCTTGCTTTAAATCCAAGCTTTTGAATGGTATAGTGTGTAATGTTACAAAAGCTTTTTATTTCTTTATTATTTTATTTTTTATTTATGCTGATCTTTAGATCTTTCTATTCATAAAAGAATCCCGAAAAAATGTACTCAGCTGTTTTAAATATTGATAATAATCAGAAATGTTTCTTGAACAGCAAATCAGCGTATTAGAATGATTTCTGAAGGATCATGTGACACTGAAGACTGGAGTAATGATGCAAAAAAATCACTGGAATAAATTACATTTTAAAATAAATTCAAATAAAAAAGCAGATATATTAAATAGTAAAAATATTTTACAGTATTACTGCTTTTGCTGTATTTTAGAATTATTTAAAAAAACATTATTTATGGACATTATATAGAGAAAGTACATGACAGAAAAATACAGATTAAGAAAATTATTTTTGTGTGTGTTCTAGATGTCTGTGAACTTCCTGAATGGCAGCTGTGCAGCCATAAAACAGAGATGGAGCCCAACAGGTTTAGGTGTGTTTACAAGAGAAGTAACAGAAGGAGAGAAGAACACCTGGAGACTTAGAGAGGGAGAGAGAGAGAGAGAGGAAGAGAGAGATTGCTGTGCTGACTGGGCAGCAGCGTGACGTGTGTTCAGTGTCTCGTGAATAAGTGCTGCACCGTTTCTTTCCGTGTGGGCTTAATGCAGTTCGACTGCAACCTCTCAGTTGTGTGGAGAGAAAAGTGGAGGCTGTTGGCGCACACGTTGACGTGTTGTTTCACGCGCTTGGGGTCATGTAACGGTAAAGTCCTTTTATTCAAATGCTGTGCATGTCCAGGTTACTGTATGCATGTAAATGAATCTTATAGGGTTTGGTGTTGACGTGCATGTCGCTGTGGGACTCCAGTTCACTTTCACTTCTGTGTGTACTGTATGTTGATGGAGCATGACTTCAGGGTGAATTCCTTCACTGCTTTGGAGTGCAATCAGTCTATAACACTTAAAAATTCATGCACATCTTTAATGAAGTGCATGTGTTGAATCGTATTCTGCTCAGAAATTGAACATTGTTACCAGTTAGTTCAACTGTGTGAGGATGAAGAGAATAGTGTGCTTTTTTAGACAGTACCCTGCGAAGTCTTGTATCCAGAAAAAGCATCGTATTTCTGATGGACTTTATTGTTTTGCTTGTTACCTCTCTCTCCGTCTCTCTTCAGCCTTTTGAGACTCTGCGTTATTTAGCATCATGCTGGGCAAACACATTTTGAACCAGAACCCTCTGGCAGCTATTTCTTCCATATTCATGAGATCACATGTTTATGTCCCTGAAATGCTGGGCTAACGACTGGCCTCCCGTTGAGGTCATTGTGTCCACGTCTCGGCTGCCCAGCTGTCGGAGACAGGGACGGTCCTGCGTCCATGCAGATGAGTTGACCTGAGATAGATATCACTGCACCTCTGACATTGCTTATCATTTTGATAATTCCTTTTCATATTGTTATCATAGTTCAGATTAGTGTGTGTTTGATCTGTTTGTTTACTCAAAGGACATTTTCTATGATGGAAATGTGACATTCAACAGCAAAAAAGGGCCTTTTTGAGGGTTTTAAATGTGCAGAAATGTTTCTGTCCAAGTTATGTCAAAATCTTGTTTTCTTTCTATCAAAAAAATTAGATAGAACATATGTCAAAGTGCCATAAATATTCTTTTTCCAAAGTTTGCATGTCTGTAACTCAAGAAGTATTAAAGATATCTGAATATGATTTTAAATTATGGTTTTCTTTTGGAATCTTCACTTTTGAGGCCCTACATGGTTCAATCCCAGAGATATGGGGATCTCAATGCGGCTCCATGTCCAGATTGTTCAATAATCAATTTCAGTGATCAAAAACCATGTGTTGGTCACTTTGTATACAACTGATATTTGTTGTATTTAAAGGGGAATGGTACTTAGACAGGTATGATCTATGCAATTGTTTTGATAGAGGGAAACAAGATACATTTCTAGTTTTAACATTTGGTTTTTGACCACTGAAGATGTATACAATTTAACGATTTACTCATGGAGCCATATTGAGATTGCAGTATCTTTGGAACTGAACCATACAGGGCCTTAAAAATAAAGATGTTAAAGGGAAAGTTTATTAAGGCCCAAAATCTAAAAGGGCATTAAGATATCTTTAATACTTATTGAGTTACAGGCATGCAAACTTTAGAGAAAAAAATTTAAAAGTGTTTTTTCTTCTTTTTTGAATGGTCACCATTGACAGATCATAATCACAAAGATTGCTAAAGTTGACATATTTTAATAACAGGCATACCAATCATTCTGTAAAAATAATATAATGTTGCTGCAATCTTTCTGAAGTCATTTTTACGCCCCTGTAATTTGGATCTGAATCTCTACTTACCTACTCAGTACGTAATTAGTAAAAATCAGTAAATTTTAGTTAAATTAAAGTTCAGTTTAATCAGTAAAAATACATCTGTAACATTTAATATTTTGGCTTTCATCACCATATATGTTTATCTTTCTTCAGAAAAAATATTGACAAAATTTGGTTGACTCCTCACGGTTATAATATAGTAATATTAAAGGAGAAGTTCACTTAAAGAACAAAAATTTACAGATAATTGACTCACCCCCTTGCCATTCAAGATGCTTGTGTCTTTCTTTTTTCAGTCGTAAAGAAATTATAGCAAATATCTAGCAAAATGATCAGTTACTTTCTTTAAAAAATGTACGATTTATATACTTTTCAACCTCAAATGCTCGTGTTGTCTAGCTCTGTGATGCGCATTCGAACTCTGTGTAATCCGGGTCAATACAGTTAGGGTATGTCGAAACCATCTCATTTTCTCCTTCAACTTCAAAATCGCCCTACATCACTGCAGCAGTACCGGCCCAGTGTTTACAAAGTGAAACGTGCAAGGAGGATCAAACACCCTTTACAAAAAAAGATAAAACAGCGATGTAGGATGATTTTGAAGTTGGAGGAAAAAATGAAATAGGAGTTTTCGAACATAACCTAACTGTATTGACCCGGATTACACAGAGTTCGCATGCACAACACAGAGCTATAGACAAGACAAGCATTTGAGGTTAAAAAGTATATAAATAATTTTTTTTTTTTTTTTTTTTAGAAAATAACTAATCGTTTCACTAGATAAGACCCTTCTTCTTCATCTGGGAAATTTAAACTTGTGGTAACCATAGAAGTCCACTATATGGAGAAAAATCCTGAAATGTTTTCCTCAAAAAACATAATTTCTTTACGACTGAAGAAAGACACTTTTTGTTCTGGAAGTGAACTTCTCCTTTAATAATAGAACACACTAATATTAATATATTTCAGGTTATTTGAGCTGTAAATTCATCTAAATTATTCTTTAATTGATGGGACTATTGATCTAGACATATAAATGATTTATTTTTGCATAAATTACGACATAAATGGATATGGATTATAATTTAGCAGACAAAATTGGCAAGCACTTTTATTACACTAAGCTCATGTTAAAACATTCAATATTGTGACTTTTCGGCTATTTGTGCCTAAATGGTGTGTATTTTAATATGCAATTTATTTTGGCTTTTCCCCATAGGCTTTCTGTTCTGAGGCAATTCGGAAGACCTTAGTATTTAATTAAATATCTAGGGTTCAATTTATGTATTTAAAGACATTTATTTAAAAAATGTCACAAAAATTGAAATTCTGTCCTCATTTACTCACCCTTAAAATCTCTATGACTACCAGTGTTGTTTTGGACTCCACTGCCTTTTATTTTATAGGCAAAAACAGTTAAAAATAGTGCTATTGTGCAGTCTGTGATTTGTCCTGATTATATTCCGCCCTGGCACTGAATAGACCTGGATTTCTCTACAGGGGGACCATTTCTTAACATTTAGACATCACACACTTGTAACAGTTGAATTATATTTCGCTATTCACGCTGACAATTTTAACGTTCTCTTCTTGCTCATGATGAGCTTTGTGTTAAATTAACACCGATTTTCACAATGCTGGTGCTGTTAAGTGTGCCAGGTTAGCTCATTTATAAAATGACGTCAAACAAATAGCATTTCTGTTGATTTTTGCATTGTAGTTAATGATTAAATAGCACAGCATTTTACTGGGTTTCTAAAGTGAGCCTGGTCTTTTCAAGCATGATTCAGAATTGACAAGTGTATTCAGTAAGCGCTGTCAATCAAATGTACTTTGGTTCGCAGCAATCATGAATTCCAGAACGAGGCTGCTTTGTTTTGTAAATGAAAGGTCGGCTTGACAAATACTAAACAAACCATTGCATTGCAAACCATTGCTCTTTTGCAGCTCATGCTGGGACATCTTTAGGTTTAAGCTCACACATTCCCCTTCTAACTTGTTATTCATCCCTATGGTTGGAGACTCCTGATGCTTCCATTTTTTTACGTTCCCAAAACATCACATCAGACTTTGAGAATGGTTGTCATGGTAATGTTGCACTGAGTAGTATGTTTTCTTATAAGATCAGACATAGCTTGGTTGCAAAGAGGCAGAAACTCAGCCCGTACCTTCGCTTCATTTACAGTCAGAAAAATGTTTTGTGAGTTTGTTGAACTTGTCATTGGGAATCAGGATCAAGATGTGCATTGATGTATTTGCAGTTGTAGAATTTATATGAGTAGGGTATGTTAGATTTTGATGTCTTTGGCTGAGCAGTGGTTTGGGTGGCTCGCCATATGTATTAGATTTCTCTAATAGATAAAATAAGTAAGCTTGACCAGAGTTCTTGTGAGAAGAAGAATTTATTAAAGAAAGTCGTGTAGCATAGCCGTCTTCTATATCTTAACCCGTGTAAGGGTCCGAAGCTTCTTCCTAGTTTCTTCCAAAGTTCTCCATAGCTTCTTCCCCTAGCTTCTGCATAGCTTCTCCCATAGTTCTGTCTGTAAGACTGAACTTTATACCTAAAGACAAATGGCTAGGAACAACAGATACTGTCAGGACCTCCCGGTGGAGATCCTGCAATCTACAAGAAGTTCCTGAGAAATGCTGTTCCTTTGTTATTTTAAATGTATGGACCATTTGGTTCACACATTACAGAGACAGTTCCCGCTGATTGCATCTGGGGCACAGTAACAATGTAATGCATCTGTCTAAAATTAATAATAATCTTTCAGGTAGTTGATAGATAGAATGGAGATTCCGCTTCCAGAACATCAATTTACAAATACTTTACTCACCCTCTTGTCATCCAAGATGTTCATGTCTTTCTGTCTTCAGTCGTAAAGAATAGTCCATATAATGGACTTTATTGGTGCCCCAATTTTGAACTTCCAAAATATAGTTTAAATGTAGCTTCAAAGGGCTCTAAACGATCCCAGCTGACGAAGAAAGGTCTTATCTAGTGAAACGATCGGTCATTTTTTTCGAAAAATAAAAATTTGTATACTTTTTAAGTACAAAAGCTTGTGTAGCACAGGTCTGGGATGTGCGTCCACAACACTGCGAATCACGTCTAAGTTAATCGTCTGTGTACTCCGGCTCAAAAAGGTAGAGTATGGTGAAAAACTCTATCTTATTTTCTCCTACAACTTCAGAATCGTCCAACATCTTTGTACCTTTTTGTTTGTAAACAGCATTTGACTTACTTGCACTTCCTTAGTCTTTGCGCATTCGCTTTGTAAACACTGGTCTGTAGTTCTGCCTACGTGTGACCTTTCGACGTGATTCAATACTAAGTAGCGTTGTGGACGCGCATCCCAGAGCTAGTGCTACATGAGCTTTTGTGCTTAAAAAATATGCAAATTTTTATTTTCTGAAAAAAATGACCGATCGTTTCACTAGATAAGACTCTTCTTCCTTGGCTGGGATTGTTTAGAGTCCTTTGAAGCTTATTTGAACATTATTATTTTTTTCTTCTATAATGTAAACATAATGTATCGCAGAGTTAAAATAGTATTAGATGAAGTGTGATATAACATGTTGCTTGTAGTTTTCAAGATGCGTAAGTAAGACATATAATGGCTGAGTGGTTGGAAACCCAAGGAAACGTGTCTCAAACTCAACTTTTCTTTGTCTGGCACATCTATGACATGATGACACAGTGACTGGCATATCTATGACAGGATATGACTTGTGAACCAGCAGTGACTTCCCACTCAGTGCACATGCTGTCAGGAGCATTTACCTTATTAGTTGATTCCTGTTTTTCTTTTCTCTGTTTAGTGCATCAGCTACTGTCAATGAAAATGTAATGCACATTTCATTATGTTCTGTCTCAAACACTGTGAGCTCACTTTAAGGTATGTTTGTTTTCTGTTTAGACTACACAGCGCTTCAGCTCTTGTCCAGTATGCTAGATGCAGTGACTTAGACCCTTTTTGTGGTTGTAACTGCTAAATTATTCACACAAACCTATTTTGATTACTCAGGAAGGGCCTCTGGGCATCATTTCCCTCTTTTTAACGGCTAGAATTTCATTTTAGTACGTTTCAAAGGGCACCTGACATTGTGTATGTGTTCTGTTAGGAGTGTGTGTGTTCTGTGGAAGAATGTTTTATTATAAATGAATGTTGAAAACGGCATAGTATAGTTTGCTGAACTGTTTGATTTGATGTGTTCTTTTGTCTGTGTGAAAATGTCTTAGTTCATTTTCTTTTATATGCGATCTGAAAGAGCTGAACGTTTATTGTCACTGAGAAATAAAAGATGTGAAAAATGAAGTCAGTTGTGGAAGAGGAACTAATCTGTTCTCGATTTCTCATTTTTCATGTCAAGATCGGTCACATTTAATTTAAATGCTGATCCTCTTGAGCTTATATTAGATTGTGTTTGTTGTAAGATTCAATATTTTAATGAAATGACTCCCATATCAGAATAATGGTTGATTTCACATAGCTTAGATAATTGATGTTTAAAAAAAGTATGTTGATGGGTTTTGCTGTCTGGCGAAACACCTTTTTTATTATAAGATTCCCTTCTGCAAATACTTCACAAGCTTTCAGAACAGATACGATTTTTGTATTCCGGTTAATTATTTTTTATAATTTGTGTTGGTTGAGGATATTTCTATAAGTAATAAACAAAACTGTAAAAGCCATTGGGTTGAATGAACTTGAACACCCACATCCACTGCACTTGAACGTAGTTTTTATGTAACCCTTACATAACCTTTAAAAGCAGAGTGAGTGAAAGCTGCAAAAAAGCACAGTTTGATGCTGAAAATGAATGTGTGGGCTATTTAG
This sequence comes from Labeo catla, assembly GCA_012976165.1. Classification (NCBI taxonomy): domain Eukaryota; kingdom Metazoa; phylum Chordata; class Actinopteri; order Cypriniformes; family Cyprinidae; genus Labeo; species Labeo catla. Next base: position 205,815 of record VONZ01000918.1, on the reverse strand, counting down.
TACTTATTGAACTCTGTAACTTAAAAAAAATGCATATGCTCAGAGGACATTTTGAATAATGTGGGTTTAAACAACACTGGATGGCCATTTATTAACATCATTTCATATATTGTGATTATATAAACATTTTTTCCATTTCCATCTTTTAAAATAGTGAATTTAATATCTTTCAAAGTTATCTACATGTGAGCCATAAAGGAGCAATTAGATTACAGTTTGGTGTTTAATTTACACTGCGAAACAAGAAGTGTTTATTTTTATTCTCAGAAGACAGGATGTGGATACAGATGGCCAAAGGTGTTAATTACAAACACACTTAATATGGCATGACTCAAGGACAGGTGTTGTCAGTCTGCTTGAGTGGTTGATCATTCATCGGTGACATTTAAGAGTGCAACAGTCTCATTCAGAATCAAAAAGAAGACCAGTTGGCACATACTTTTACTCCAGTGTAGTGAATGAATACATCAGGAGCATTATGGTGTGGTGAGGAAAAACTGTCACATACAAAACAGATTGAAGCAGCCATCTGCCAAATAAATCCAGCATCCTGTGGCATGTTCCTTATCCAGTTAAAGAGACTCCCTGAAGATAAAGCTTTGAAGCACATCACTAAGAGTTTGTGTAAGAAAATATTGACATACTATAAATAAGTCAGCGGCTCATAGCACAGCAGTGTAAACTATAATGAAAAGAAGCAAGATCTGTAGACACTCTGGGGAATGATGTTAGATTTGCTGGTGTATTTTTAAGGCTTTGTTTAGCTCAAATGATGACAGCATGAAAAACTTCAAAATTCATAACTGATGGTAGAAAGATTTGTTTACCTATTTGTCATCTTTTTATGTACTGAGAAATTCCACATATGGTGGCTGAATTAGATAACATTGAGATATCTTGATTAATAGACCTTAGTTAGGTGTACCATGTTTAAAGGACTGTACTTTAGCTTTCATTTTAAAGTTGCTGACTGACTTAGGTTAAAATAACATGTACTACCCATATTAGTGCTTCCTGGTAGGTATTTTCTGTCAGACAAGATATTTGAGCTATGTTTTCACCTTAGTTATAGATGGTTGTACAGTATGTCCTGCTGCCAAGATGATTTTCTTATAATTTTTTTTTTACCTCAGTAATGAAGGTGGTTGTACAGTTTGATTGGCATTTTCCACTGGCAAGATGTGTGCTAGCTGTGCTTTTACCTCATTTAGTAGGGTGGTACATTTTTTGGAGGTATTTCTATCTGTTAAGATGTGCCTCTCATGTTTTTACCTCAGTTATAAATGGTTGTTGACGTTTTTGACGAGTGTTTCCGGCAAGAGTGTGTTTCATAATTTTTTGGCCATTTTCAGACGTATTTTCTGTTCTCAGGGTGTACTATACAATGAACATTGTGATTCGTGTTTCCAGCTGACAAGAAACGATGTTTTAACGTTAAATGTAGTTCGCTTTGAGAAAGAAGCTCGTTTCTTCAGACAAGCACGACAGTTTAAACAATCACTTATTCTGCCCTACATTTCACTGGCTGCTGCGGCAACCTCTTTTAAACCACGAGCCTCTGCCGGCTGCTTTTATACTGAGAGAATCGGGCGCTTCAATCTCAGAAAGAGGGGTGATGCGCAGCGCTCAATCTGCGTCTATGACATATCCGATCGTTTTTTAACACACAGATATTTTAATTGCAAGTTTTTTTTATGTTTTCTTTCGCGTATAACAAACCCAGTTCACATTGTTCCATAAAATGTTATTTATTTTGTTTCTGTGCGACATTTCGCTCCTTCAATCGGAGTGGATTCGTCCGGGGAAAAGGAAACGTGAAGATCTTAACGGAACAGTGTGGGAATAAACGCCGTAACAGTTCCTCATTCATTAAGGTTATTTAAAACTTAGAGGCAACGGCTACATGTTAAAAACGAAGATGTTGGTTATTTGAAATGTAAAAGGTAAGATTTTCTTCATTTCTGTTTAGTTCATATTTTTAACTTTTTATTTGTACCGTTAACGATTGTTAACAGATCAATACCGTTTTAAAGAGAATTTGAAATCGTATTTTTCCGGTTAAAACGATAAAGTGTAGCATGTTTTACATGAAATATCGTTATGCCCTTTGGTGTTGCAGAATGACTTTTAAACTTTGCCTTCTGATACAGTCAGATGTAGTGCTTATTATGGTTTAGAGGTAGAGTATTGTATTATAATGCCACATAGTAAGTCTTACAAAAAGTACCGTGGCAGTACTCTGGAATAATGATGGTAACAGATGGTAGTGCCATGGTACTTTAATAATACCACAGTAATTTGACATATACTACGGCATTGAAATTTGTGTACCATACCTTTCACATGAAATGCCTGAAAAAACCCTGGTGTTACTATGGTACCAGTTCCAAAAACCCTTGGTAGTGCTATTGTGCATTTTATAAGTGAAGACAGGCGGAGATACAAACACTAAAAATAATACACTGGACACTAAAATATGATTTATATGCATTTTAATGCATTTTTCTGGTTTCTTAAAAAAAGGTTTTTGGCTTCATTTTAAAGCCTTAGTTATTGCATAAAGTTAGAATGGTCAGATGTGCACAATACAGTTAATGCATTGTTGTACAGTTTGCATATTTCTGGTGCCCCACACATGGGGGACGTGGTAGGATTTGTTTTGTATATAATCTCAGTCAAAGAATGCAGAACTAATATATTTGGCATTTACTGCCAAGAACAAGACCACAGACTTATTTTTATTAAAAAAGAAAAAAACATTGTCCATCTTTAGTGGAGCAGTATCAGGAGTGATCTAACAGTGTGTGGCAGGTTACTAACCCGCCGTAGGGGTCAGTCAGCAGATTGTGTGATGTGTTGAGCAGGCAGATGGGCAGCCCGTGAGTGTGTGTCTGCTCTCAGTGGGCTGCGGCTTACTGCACTTCCTCCTGTAACATGAACTCGTTCGCATGTTTACGCCTGACTTCCTTACACACGCCTGAAGTGCAAGCTACATGACGCCATTATATTAACACTGACACGCATGGCTGGCTCTAAATGGGGACATATCCTGAGGAATCAAGCTTCCTAGATTTTTGGAGAGAAGTACAATAAAAAAAACACATACTGTTATTGTCAGAACTCAAAACTTTCTCGCCAGTGACAAAAGATTTTATTGTAACTAAGTGGATTATATGCACTACCGGTTTAAAATAAGATTTCTTAAATGCTTTTGAAAGGTTCAAGGATTTATATGATCAAAAATAAAGCAAAAATAATTTTAAGAAATATTGCAATTTAAAACAATAAAATATTTTTTAAATGTTATTTGTTCTTGTGATCCAAGCTGAATTTTCAGCATTGTTACTCTGGTCTTTAGTGTCATATGAGCATATAATATGCTAATTTGGTGATCAGTTATTGTCAATTATTATTATTGATGTTGAAAACAGTCCAAAAAAAGTCAAAAGAACAGCATTAATTAAAAATAGAAATCTTTTGTAACATCATAAATGTCTTTACTGTTACTTTTGATCAATTTAACCTGTCCTCGATGGAAAAAAAATATTATTTTAATAAAAATATTACAAATTTTAAGCAGGAAAACTTTCAACTTTGATTATAAGATTTTTTTTTCTTTAATGTATAAATTGATTGTGCATGATTCATGTTAGCACTTCTGTGACCTAATTAAATGTGTGAATGCACTGTGAACAACCAGTGGGATAATTAGTGGTGAAATCAGAAAGGTTTGGTCAATGTTAATTTCTCAGTGGTTTTACAGTAACACTCCAGAGCAGAGCAGGAAAGTGCATGTGTCATTTTTATTACCCAGTAGTGTCTGGTTTGTTTGCATGTTGTACTCTGTCCTTTCTGTGTAGTCTTTTCTGTAAAGTCCTAATGTATTTTTTTTTTTTTGGTAGATTATTATGTGCATGTTTATGCTCTGTCCACCTAGCACAGTGGTTCTCAAACACACCAGCAAATTTCAAAGAAATAAATATATATGCAGTTCTGGAAATTGTAATGTAATAAAGTGTGTTAAAGGAGAAGTTCACTTCCAGAACAAAAATTTACAGATAATTTACACACCCACTTGTCATCCAAGATGTTTGTGTCTTTCTTTCTTCAGTCAATAAAAAATGATTATTCTTGAGGAAAAAAAAAAATCAGGAATTATCTCCATATTGTATTACTTTTTAACCTTAAGCGCTCGTCTTGTCTCGGTCTGTGTGAACTCTGTTTTTTCCGGGTCAAAACGGTCAATACAGTTAGGTTATGTCGAAAAATTCCCATCTTGTTTTCTTCCCCAACTTCAAAATTTTCCAACATCGCTGCAAAAGTACTGAACCCAGTGTTTACAACATGCAAAGAACATCAAACACCCTTTACAAAAAAAAAAAAACGTAAAACAGCAACGTAGGACGATTTTGACGTTGAATAAGAAAACGAGACGGGAGTTTTTCAACATACCCTAACTGTATTGACCGGGATTACACAAACTATGCATAAACATCGCAGAGATAACATAAGATGAGCATTTAAGGTTAAAAAGTATATAAATTGTCAATTTATTTAAAAAATGACAAATCGTTTCACTAGATAAGACCCTTCTTCCTCAGTTGGGATCATTTAGAGCCATTTGAAGCTGCATCTAAACTGCATTTTGGAAGTTCAGATTCGGGGGCACCATTGAAGTGCACTATATGGAGAGAAATTCTGGAATATTTTCCTCAAGAAACATAATTTCTTTACAACTAAAGAAAGAAAGACACAAACATCTCGGATGACAAGGGGGTGAGTAAATTATCTGTACATTTTTGTTCTGGAAGTGAAATTCTCCTTTAATAAAGTCTTGGATGCACAAATCTTTATTAAAAAAAAAATACAAATAAAACTTTAAACATGCTTTTTATGTTTTAAATTATTGCAGTTATTGCAATTATTTTCCAGTGTTTGAGAATTGCTGACCTAGTAGATCCTATGACCTTCCTCTGACTTCTAGGGAGTTATGCTGGTTTTCTGGACAGAAGTTTTTTTTTTAAATCCACTATAAGTCCCAACATGTCAGCACTAAGCCATCTCACAAGAAGTGCTGAACTTAGCTCAGCCCAGGTGTGGACTCCCTGAGCTCTCTGATTTGCATTTTGGTTCTGGACTCATGTAAGACGGAGTAGAAGCAGAACCATGTCAGAAACCCTCCAGCTACCAGCGCTGCAGATCCAGGGCCCGGCAGACGGGGAGTGCAATGGATGCGAGGTGGATTCGGCCCTGTCCAGCTCGTCCAGCCCGTCTCTGCGGCGCAAGCGCTTTAAAATGCGCCGTATGAAGAACGTCATGAGCGAGAAGGAGCAGTTGGAGAAGGAACAACTTCAGCATTCAGGCTCCAAAGAGTACCTGCAGCTTCCGTCCATTGAGATCACGCCGTCCAGTGACGAGGACGCGGCGTGGTCGAGCTGTTCCACGCCCAGCGCCTCGCCCCAACGCAGACGCTTCCTCCTGCGCAAGTGGCTGAGAGGAGGCGAGAAAAAAGAGCACGGCAGTGAGAGCAGGTCTGTATGAGCTCGAGACCGACCTGTCCGACTGAACCCTCCACCCCGACCCTCCTGCACTGCCTGATCTCAGCACACGAACCCATCCATTCTCCATTCCCGCTGTCCATCATGATTAATGTGCGCCATTTTCATTTGAGTCTTCGTGTGAGCTTGCTCTGTTACATTAGCCTTAGCAGAAAACCTTTGTGTTTGTGTCTGAGTGTGTTTTTTCCGTCTTCTCTGGAGGGACTGAAGTCTCTGCTGTGACATTTATAGGCTGGAGGGAAGAACAAGCGGCCGCCTGCTGCTGCCAGGAATGCTGACAGAAGTTTGTCTGGGGACATCTTAAATATGCATGACTCTCGCTGGCTTTTAATAGACAAAAATACAACATGCAGTATGTACGTATGTGCTATGACCTAAACATTTGCTTCAAGCAGCTTTAACAATAGCTGAGATTAGACTTGAAGTACACAACCAATCAAAAAATATGGACACACTTGACTAAATTTCTGATTTATTTACAAAATAGAAATAGCTGGAGCAACATTTGAGATGCTGGGCAGAATATCCAATGATTTCTGAGCGAACTTTTCAGTCAGGCATTTTATTCATACAGAATAAAAGATTATCCTCCTTAGTCAAGTGTTTGTCTTTTTTTTATGCCATTTGGAAATTTTATTTAAGGAAAGGACGTGATGTGTGGCCAAGTATGGTGACCCATACTCGGAATTTGTGCTCTGCATTTAACCCATCCAAGTGCACACACACAGTAGTGAGAAATGATCAAACACGCACACACACACCGTGAACACACACCCAGAGCAGTGGGCAGCCATATTGCTATCGCTGCAGCGCCCGGGGAGCAGTTGGGGGATCGGTGCCTTGCTCAAGGGACTCAGTCGTGGTATTGAGGGTGGAGAGAGCGCTGGTTATTCACTCCCACCACCTTCAATCCCTGCCGGACCTGGGACTCGAACCCGCAACCTTTCGGTTACAAGCCCGACTCCCTAACCATTAGGCCACGGCTGCTTAAATTAAAGCTGTTTGCATCCAGAATTGCGTCACCCAACTACTGAAGTCTCTTCTGCTCACCAAGGCTGCATTTATTTGATCAAAAATACAGTAAAATGTAGGGATATCACAATTCTCAATATAATATTGAACCGTTCGGTACGACATCCACGGTTCAGCAGGCGCTTGTGAATTGCGTTTTTTCGGTTTTGCATTTAAACAACTATCTTGTTTTATTTTTTCGGAATTTGCTGTATGTGTTCCCGCGATTTCACGTGCTGAAATGAGGAAACGCTTCCCCGCTTATATTTGAAAAAACAACACATGCAGAGCATCTTCCATTCTAACGACATTATAAGACAATGATAAGCCTTTCTAAACCTGTTGTCCAGCATTATAACTTGTTTTTAATTCACAACATCAGTCGAGTATTTGAAATAACTTCTGATGTGGATTCTTATCACAGAATGAGGCAATAAATTTTGTAGTCATATTCTATGTATGTCGATTAGCAATGACTTACGAAAATACACGAGATGGCTTGATGAACACAGATAAACCATATGTTATTGCAGACGAGTGTTTATTGTCCTTGCATTTCATCATTCAAAACGTTTAACGTTATACCTTGTTTTTATGCGATGCCTTTATCTATATTAGAGAAGCTGGAACGGAACGTCATCAGTGCTACTTCTTTGGCGATTTTCTGCACGAGGGCGCCCTCTGGCATCTGGTATTTTATTTTGCGTAAAAAATTGAAAAAATAATACCTTTCTCAAAAGAAAAATTAGGCAGACATATACTAAACCACGCTTTTTCCAGTATACAGAGGTTTACGGGAGTATTTTGTTATTTTGTTGCAAAAAAAAAAAACGCACATTGAAGTGGCAAGATATCAGAACCGAACCGAAAACCGTGGTTAAAAACCGAGGTACGTATTGAACTATGGACTAACTGTATTGTTTCATCCCTAGTAAAATGTATTATTTTGAAATATTATTACAATTTAAAATAACCAATTTCTATTCTAGTGTATTTTAAAATTTGGCAAAATTTTGGCAACATATCTCCAGTCTTTAGTGTCACATAATCTTTCAGAAATCATTACTATATGCTGATTTGCTGCTCAAAAACATTTATTATTATTATTTATGTGCTGCTTAATATTTCTGTGAAAACTAGTACATTCTTTGATAAAGACAGTTCAGAGAACAGCATTTATTTGAAATTCATAAATAGTAAAACTATAGAAGTCTTTACTTTAACTTTAAATCAATTTAATGCATCCATGAGCAAAAAAAGTTTAATTTCTTTTTTTTAAAACTTCTCATTTATGACCCTGGACCACAAAACCAGTCATAAAGTCATGTTTAAATTAAGATTTATACATATTATTAGGATAATATTTGACCGAGATACAACTATTTGAAAATCTGGAATCTGAGGGAGCAAAAAAATCAAAATACTCAAAAAATCGCCTTTAAAGTTATTCAAATGAAGTTCTTAGCAATGCATATTACTAATCAAATTAAAGTTTGATATGTTTAAGGTAGGAAATTTACAAATGTCTTCATGGAAAATGATCTTTACTTAATATCCTAATGAGTTTTGGCATAAAAGAAAAATTAGAAGATAATTTTGACCCATACAATGTATTTTTGGCTATTGCTACAAATATACCCATGCTTCTTAATAAGACAGGTTTTTTGGTCCAGGGTCACATTTCATAAATTTCATGACTTTACTATCATTCTAAAATGTGGAAAGTACTAGGTGTGTTTAAACTTTTAACTGGTAGTGTACAGGGAATTCATGATTTAGAATTTATATTCCAACGTGTAGCCAAATGTTTGACCTGACCTGAATCAGTTATCTGCTGTGTACTGTAAGCTGTCAGGTGTTTGCTGGTAGAAAACCTTTTGAAATACACCAATGTTTACAAATGTAGGGCTCTGGTTTTGTTGATCTGTTATGTTGTTTTCTCACCTGCTTCCTTTTCATGCAGTATGAAACCCGGGGAACCACTTCTGTGGTTAAATGCGCAGGATGTTTTTCTGTAATTTCTTTTCTTAAGTGTACACTGCACGCTGTACTTCGCACTTGATAATCATGTCAAGGTTAACTGGTTATATGCACGTATTGTTGTGTTGTTTGAGTTTACAGCACTCTTGTCAAATAGCACACTCTCTGCTGTCCTCTAGTGGAAAAGACTAAACGTTTTCCTTAAAATTTCTAAGACGCGTGATGGAAATTTGTAACCTACGATACACTAAAATGTCAAACTTTGTCTTTCAATGTTGTTTTGTTTGAGCATTTTTTGTTACCGTAATTAAAACACATCACTATGTGTCCTCCTTTTGTCTCATTCTCAGTATGAGTGAACATCTGGTGTGTATTTCATATGTTGTGATTGTAATGGGATGCTCTGTGTTACAGCAGTCAGCAGAGCAGCCTGCAGAGCAGCCATGAGGAAGAGTCCACGCGCTACCTGAGCCCCAACACCCGCGACGACAGGTACACACTTTGAGATGTCATTATCAGTGTGTTTTACATGTTAAGGTATCTGAAGGCTGATTGATTGAGGCATTCGTCTTACTCATCTTACATTTATGCATTATGCTGCTATTATCGTAGTTCCATTATATGTCCAACAGGGGTCAGTGATTGGTCAGCTCACCGTCTGGCTGAAGGCCAGTTTATTCACTTGTGATGGGAAAATATGTTTCCTATTTGATATATCTTATTACAAGTGGCGAGCCATATTAGCATAGATCTGAAATCTAAAATTAGTGTCGTCTGCACACTTTTGATATACTATAAATGTACTATGCATGACAGCCTCTTTGTCTAAAAAAAAAAAGAACTTAAAAAGGTACTTTTTAGTTTATGTAAATGCTACCTTTTTTCTCATGATAGACCCTTTTCACATTTCCAGGGTTTTCAGGGTTTTCAGAGTTTTCAGAAGAGGAAGTTGCCATGGTTGGGTAAATTTCTATATTGGTGAACAGAAACTACAACAAATATATATATATATATATATATATACTGTGTTCTCATTTGCTCCAGCAGCAAAAAAAAAAAAAAATCCACAGTAGCATTTTTATGATTTTCCAAAAGATGGAAAAAAAATCAAGAGATTGATTGCTGTGATTAGAAGAGAGAAATATATCAGATTTGCCATCACTCCATCCCTATAATTAAGTTAGCTTGAGAAAGCCAACTTACTGATCTACTATTTAATTTTCTTCTTGAGACAAATTTTGAAAATGTATCTTCTCCTAGATTTTTAAAGCTACAAACACCAAACTCAGTCAGATATCTTTTCTAACTGATCCAACTTATGGTTTTCATAAACCAGACTATCCAAACCACCAAACATCCCATAGAATTTCATTGAGGGGGTCAAAACTTTTGTTCAATGAGACTTGGTGTATTTAAGCTGTTTATTGCTATAGCAAAGCTTAACAACTCCCTATTGAAAAAAAAAAGCTGATTGGCTGTTTTGGCTGGTCTCCCAGGCTGGTTTTAAAGTGGCCACTTTTTAGCTAGTCAAGCTAGTCTTAGCTGGTCAAGCTGGGAGACCTGCTAAAAGACCAACCAAGCTTAAACCAGCAACTTTCAGCTTGAACTAGCTAAGACTATGCAACCAGCCTAAGCTGGTTTTAGCTGTTTTTTTTTTGGTTTTTTTTACGGAATCATCTGGTTTTAGCTGGTTTTAACTGGATTAGCATAGAAACATGCTAATAACATGCTAGTAACTTGCTAATCATGTTAGAATCATGCTAGTAACACTGTTTCGACACGGTTTCCCTGTTAATACTGTAAAGCTCCTTTGACACAATCTGCGTTGTAAAAAACACTATATAAATAATGGCTACTTAAACATGTAAGCAGCATGCTAGTAACATGCTAATCATGCTAGCAACATGCTAGTAACTTGCTAAGCATGTTAGAATCATGCTAGTGACATGCTAATTCACGTTCATTCGTGCTAGCAACATGCTAGTTCATGTTAAATCGTGTTAGCGACATGTTAATTCACACTAAATAATGCTAACAGCATGGCTAAACCACCCTAAATTATGCTAGGAACATGCTAATTCATGCTAGATACGTGTGTGTTCCCATTCTGTCCCAAACTTCAATTTCAACAATTAAATTCAAACTATAAGCTTTTTATTGACATTTCAAACTTTCTGACAAGGCTTTCTCAAGCCAACTTCAAAGATTGTCAGTGAACTTTACTCATCTAGTTAAGTTAGACAAGAATTGAGTGATTGAGCGATTTGCTGGATGTAATAATGAACATAGTGGTCGTCATTTACTCCCGACATCTGAGCTGCTGAAGATGCAGTGGATTGCATTTGTTTGTGAATGGAATGCGCCTCCCGATCTACATATATCCGCCTATGTTCGCGCAAATAATTCCTGATCCAGCTTCACTTACAGCAGAAGTGAGTATAAGGGTTTTTTTTATGAATCTTTGTGATCGCCTTTCCTAATAATGTGCTAGTTAGTAAGTTTAGCGGCTAAATGTGGCTAAATGCGGCTAAAGTAATAATCCTCATCACTCCACAGAGAGAAGAGAGGGGCGGGGCGAGCAGAGCTCATTTGCATTTAAAGAAGCCTCGACCAGAATGGGATGATTTTTGCAGAGCTGATTTTGGCATGGTTAACCAAAGTATATTATAGACTTTTCATTAAGACCCTAAAGAATCATATCAACTTGTGGAAAATGGGCATCTGATGACCCCTTTAAAAAAATGAAAATATAAAACACTTTTCTAGGTTTATGATGTTAATAACTGTAAACACGCCTTATTACACTCTGAAAAGGGTCCTTTGCAACTATAAATTGTTGCTTTAATTAATGCAATGCAACTTTATCTTATTTAATATGGATATTATTTCCTAATTGTTTTAATTTCCTCTTTATTTTTATCAAAATAGTGTTGTTATATCCAATATTGTTATTTTATTTAATAATTAATTACCTTTTTTGGGTTTTTTTAGTCTGAGGTGGACGTACACTGATCTGGTGTATTTTATATGACACATAGTTTGCGAATTCAGGGATTTAGCCTTTGTCATTTCAGCAGATGCTGAAAAAGTTGACATGATGTGAACTTCTTGCAAGCAGCTGGTTTTAGTCTCAGTGTCTGTTCTCAAGTGTGGTTGACAAGTATCTGTTTTTGGTGGTTCATGTTTTGCTTATGAAGTTGTTCTTCTTTCTGTGTCGAGTTCTGCATCTGTCGTCTGGTTTTGAGTCTGACCACAGATCTCACTCTGTGTATTGTGCCATCTCAAAAACAACTCTTGCGTCTTTCACTTTCTCGTGGCAGGGCTGCAGAACAGCACATTGCATCTTCTGTGATCATATACTGTATTTTTGTCATCATCTCAGAAATATCATGTACTAAACCAGGTGCTACACATTTTAATCAGCTAAGCAAGTTTTGTAGTGAAGGCTCAGATTTTTAGCTGCGCTCGAATGTTCTTGTTGAGCCCAGCTGGCCAGAGAACACGCCGATCCTTGAATATTATATGAGCGTTTTTTCATCTTCAGGCTTCGGGCGCTTGTTCATTTCTGCTTTTATTGGACCTCTTAAAACACAGTGTTCTTTCTTATGATTTATGAAATGTGTCTTGTGAACATCGCTGCTTAATTTTGCGTTTTCTATTAATGTTCATGAGCATTATTTGCCATGTTTGTCTGAAAAGAGATCATTTGTGTGTACAGAAGTGTGTGTGCATCTTCACACCTGCTATAAAGTAGCCAGCAACTTATTTTTGTGCACTCAGCAACCTGATTTCAGCTGATTCCTGAGCTTATTTTTAAATCACTTTTGTGTTGTGACGTAAAAGCAGCTAATGCTCATTAAAGGTGATGAATGTACAGCCTGTTTGTGTCCCGTTAGACTGAATTGATCACAGCAAAGTACCTCAACATATATACAGCACAGGCTCCCTTTTAGTTAGCCAGTGTGAATTTGAATTGAATTGGTTAGTTATTTTACTAATTTACAGTAATTATGGCCATTTTTGTTAATGTAGTATAAATTATTTCTTATCTGAACTATAAAACTGTAAGTACTGTTAAAACAATTAAATGAATTGTTCACCCCAAAAATAAAAATTCTGTCATCATTTACTTACCCTTACGTCTATTCAGTTCTGATCGATTTTGTTTTCTGTGAAACATTAAAGAAGATAATTTGCTTTTTTATTGTTCGTTTGGTTTCAGTTTGGTTACCAAAAATTTATGTTCCACAATAGAAAGAAAAAGTAAATCATGACAGATATTTTTTTTTTTTTTGGTTGGTGAACTGTCCCTTTTTTGTCACAAAAAACCCCGTTTGTCACAAGGTTTTCAGTACTGGAACTGGAAAATATGTTTTTAAAATAGTATGTTAATATTCTAAAGGTAATAAAATTAATGTAGTAAAATGCATAATATTTTAATATTATTTAAAAATTAATAAAATACACTACCAGTCAAAAGTTTTTGAACAGGAAGATTTTTAATGTTTTTTTTTTCTCTTCTGCTCACCAAGCCTGCATTTATACAGTAAAAAACAGTACAATTTTGAAATATTTTTACTATTTTAAATAACTAAATAATTTGAATATATCTTAAAATGTAATTTTTGTTCCTGTGATTTCAAAGCTGATTTTTTTGGCACCATTACTCCAGTCACATGATCCTTCAGAAATCACTGTAATATTCTGATTTATTATTATTATTATTATTATGAAAACAGCTGAGAAGAATCTTTTCAGGTTTTTATGATGAATAGAAAGTTCAGAAGAACAGCATTTATCTGAAATACAAATCTTTTGTAACATTATAAATGTCTTTATCATCTATTTTGATCAATTTAAAGCATCTTTGTAATGAAAGTATAAATTTCCATAATTCTGTATTTCCCCCACCCAAAACAAAAAGTTTTTGAATGGTAAAGTGTATAATGTTACAAAAGCATTTACTTCAGATAAAAGCTGATCTTTGGATCTTTCTATTTTTCAGAGAATCCTGAAAAATTGTACTGAACTGTTTAAAATATTGGTAATCATAATAACAATAGTAATAATAATAAAATGTTTCTTGAACAGCAAATCAGCATATTGAATGATTTCTGATGGATCATGTGACACTGAAGACTGGAGTAATGATGCTGAAAATGTAGCTTTAATCACAGGAATAAATTACGTTTTAAAATATATTTAATTTAATATATTTTATATTAATATACTTATTTTAAGTAGTAAAAATATTTCACAACATCACTGCTTTTGCTGTATTTTGAATCAAATAAATGCATTATTGGTGAGCAGAGGAGAAATCTTTAAAAAAAAAAAAAAAAAAATAAAAAATCTGTTAAAAAACACATATTTCTATGGATATTACGCTTCAAATGTTATTTAATTAATTTCATCAAATGTTTCTGGAAATGCCCCAGTGTGCATGTTAGAAATAGAAAATTTGTAATTTCCAGGCCGGATCATGAAAAACAATTCTTAAAAATTCATGGAAATTTTAGTAGTGAATGTGTAGATTTTCCCCCAGTAATCAGAAAAGACAAGAAAAATGTGTCAAAAAATCTAAAAGAAATTCATTAGTCAAAAGGTGTAGAAACCTTAATTATGAAAACTACACTTACAGAAGTTTTATATAAACTGCTTGAATGTCTGCTTCCTTAAATATAAATTACAAATCTGCATCCTACTTGCCAATTTGATTCAAGTTCAGTCGAATTAACAGCCAAAATATACTCACCTTATCGCATCTGACTTTCTCTGGTTTTTATTTATACGCATTTCTGGCCACTAACATGCAATCTCATGTTTCTCCGAGACTCTGATGGTCATATTAGCGTCTCTGCTGGTGGTCTGACCACTGCCACACCTCAGGTGAGAAAACAAGCTGTACTGATTCACAGCACACACACTGAGAAAACGCAGGATCTAGGTCAGCGCAGGACAAGATGTGGCCCGCGCGGAGAAAGAGAGAGAGAGAACGAGAGAGAGGAGAGGAGGGGGTGAAGTGAGTTTAGTAATGAGGAGTCTTTATCCCGCTAGGGTGTGTGTGAAGCTTGTGCAGGTCCACATGAGTTTAGAGCATCATGGTTCAGAGCAGGACTTTATCGTGCACCTCACCCGTCAAACTGGGCTGTCACCCGCGGGTGTCGACGCTCAGGAAAAGACTGCATTTTCGCCGGGATCCGTGAGTACTTTTTGTGCTTTTGCATCAAAAACGGCTTTTGAAAGGTGATGTGTAAAGACTCTAATTGGCAGGCAGAAATTCATGGGCAGCTGATCCAGGCTGAATTACTGTAGCAGATACGGTTTCCTGTGATCTATTGAATTACGCTTCAATCTTTTACAGTAGAGACTTCAAGAGGACAGAAAGTTAAAAAACACTCCTGATTATTCAGTGTGTTGATACACAAGCCATGTTTGTGTGGTAATAATTTGTTTTCCGGCAGTTTTGAACTGAAAATCATATATTTGTGCATTATCTGCATTTTTTATGCCTTTTAATACACACTGTTTTATAGTTTTCTGTGCTCTCACATAACTTGAAAAATGCATTATTTTAATAATATAATGCGTAATGGTTCTTGTTATGCCTGTTAAATGCATAATGCACTAAAAGCATGTGATCAGATGTTGTAACATGTTATTATGAATCATAACTAGTTAAATGTATTTATGATAAAATATAATGCATTGCAGTGTGTGTTATAAATTGTTTGACTTTTGTGACTTTTGTATCACTGTGGCGTACTGTGTAGTTTAAAAGATATAAAATGGTGATGGTAAATAGAGGAAGCATGGGGTTTCAGTAGTCCACCCAAAAAAATGTAAATCTTTCATTATTTTCTTACCATTGTGTCATTCCAAACCTATATGACTTTTTGTCTTCTGAGCAACCCAAATGGAAAAATTTAGCATAATGTACTGGACACTTTTTCCCATGCAGTTACATTGAATCGGCACAGAACTTTTCATGCTTCAGAAAGAATGCAGAAGTACCATAAAGTAGTCCATATGACTCATTCACTGTATACCTGGATTTCTGAAGTCATACAATACCATTTTGAATGATTAACCTTTTTGTGACCAGATCGCTGAATCAGTGAACAATCAGTCCATTTTGTGAACAAATCATTCAGTTTTTTGAATTGAATACTTTGAAAACCATATGATTCAAAAGAATGATTTATTCTTGATTTGGATATCACAGCTTCTCTTGTAAATATCAAGCTTTTCAGAGAATACCAGCTTAGGATATTCCAACACAAAACCAGTCTTAAGTCGCTGGGGTATATTTGTAGCAATAGCCAAAAATGCATTGTATGGGTCAATTTTGCTTTTTAAAGTAATGACCAAGTGGCCACAGGCAGGCAGTGAGTTGATCACAGCCTATGTTTGATCAATTTTGATTTCTCAAATCATCACGACTTGCCTAAAATAAAATCTTCAAGCACATCAGAATGTTATTTTAAACGTTTAACTTAGATAAATGCACGCTATTATGCGCATACAATCGTTTGTTGGAGAGTGGAAGCTAAATGCGCTTTGCAGGACGTGGAGGTGCCAGCACAGTCACTTGCAAAAAAAAAATGGTGTAATCTTTGCTCATAAAGGTAAGCGTAATATACCATCCAGAACTGTAAAGAGTCTAATTTTATTTTGCGTGCACTCACAATTTCAACAAAATGTTGTGCTTTTGTAAAAATAAAGCAGACAAACAAGATGTCTCAGTGTTGAATAAGAGCGCTGCACAAAAATGAAACGAAACTCAGCGAATACTTGCCTTACAGTTAGGATAAATATGTCTATAGCAAGCTTTAAATTATTACTGTACTACTTTAAAACTAAAACATTCAAATCGAAAACAAAAACTCTTTCATTTTAAAATCCGTAGATATGCGTTTCTCTCTAAAGGCGCATCCAGTGAGCAGATGGCGAGTCAGGATCGTCATCTTTGCGACACTAGCTCAAAAAAAACACTAGTTTGTTAATAATTCATTCAAGTATGTCCTTATTTCCCTCTAACACATTCATGGTAATTACTTTTCCTGGAGCTTTGCAAGCTTTAGCCTATTGTGTGCATTTGAACGCGGATCTCTTCAAGCGGCTGCAAAGGCACTTGCGCTCACTGCTGCTGCTGGCAGGGACACTAAACATGCCCACAGCAGAATAATTGTTGCAGAAACACTGTATTTTATGCTTGTTATAGATTGTGTGACGTCACGTGCAGTACTGCCGGTGGCAACTGACCACTGCGGTTGTCATTGCGACCGTCACAGCCCTAGGTAACGCATTACAAGTATTAGTTTTTTTTCAAGTAACTAGTATAACATTACTTT
This sequence comes from Labeo catla, assembly GCA_012976165.1. NCBI lineage: Eukaryota > Metazoa > Chordata > Actinopteri > Cypriniformes > Cyprinidae > Labeo > Labeo catla. The sequence continues at coordinate 188,912 of VONZ01000918.1, read as the reverse complement.
TGAATTTATAAAAAAATATCTGAGCTACTTTTTCAAATAAGTAACGCCAGTTACTTATTACTTATAATAAGTACTTATTACAGTACAGTTACTTGTAATTTTCAGGAGTAATTATTTTGCGTTAACTCAAAACAAAAAACAGATTCAGCTTAAAATGAATAAAAACAGGGAAATGGAAACTCAGAATATGACACAAACCTGCAACTATATATTTTTTAAATATAAATAAATAAGCTTTCCATTGATGTATGGTTTGTTAGGATAGGACAATATTTGACAGAGATAAAACTATTTGAAAATCTGGAATCTGAGGGTGCAAAACAATCAAAATATTGAGAATATCGCCTTTAAAGTTGTTGAAATTAAGTTCTTAGCAAATGCATATTACTAATCAAAAATTTATGATATATTTATGGTAGGAAATTTACTAAATATCTTCATGGAACATGATCTTTACTTAGTATCCTCATGATTTTTGGCGTAAAAGAAAAATTGATCATTTTGAACTATACAATGTATTTTTGGCTATTGCTACAAATATACCTGTGCTACTTGTGGTCCAGGGTCACAAATATCCTTTATGTATTTAATCCTGCTTTATTAACCAATGTCTTTGCTGCTGCCCTGTCCTTCGATGTTCCAATTCAACCATACTAATAAGCAAAAATTATCTTATATACACTAACAATTGTGTTACTAATTGTGTACTAATAAGCAAAAATGATCTTATATACACTAACAGTTGTGCTTCATTTTTTTATTGCTATAGAATTTTGATTTTTTTATTGTTATAGAATTTACTTTTCTTTTAGCCTGAAGTGCATTCATTTCACTTTTGGTGTGAAAGGGCTTTTATGTTTGCTAAAAATGAGAAATTTTTATATTATAAACAAACAAACAAACAAGCCCTGCCCAGATTTAAAAAGTAATGCAAAATTAACTTAACACGTTACCATAACGCAAAATTGTAATGCGCTACTTTTAAAAGTAACTTTCCCCAATATTGTCAGAAAGTCTTCTTTTGTGTTCTACAGAAGAATGACACAGTGTTCATTGTAATGGGTGAATTATCCCTTTAACAAAGTGATGCTATACAGAATGAACGTCACACACACATACGCAACATTGTGTGAACGGATGAGAGAGTGAAAGAATCATGTCATGTTCTTCTGGTCGACATGAGCTCAGGGTCACTGTGTCCCTGTCACTGTAACTAGACTAACTAGATCTGTTTCTCTTCGGGCACAAAGCTTTGATGAACGCAGATGTGTTGCGTGTGTTTGTGCATCTGTGTGCGTGCACTTGTGTGCCTGTTCTTTAATTAGCTGTTGTTCAAGGCAGACTTATTAACAAGGAAATCACTCTGCCCGCCTTATTCTCTATTCCTCTGTGTATTTAAGGTGAGATCAGACCTTGTACATTGGACAGGGTTTTTGTTTTGACATGATCAGCAACATTCTGAGTTGCCCTTTCTGCTATAGTTTGTTAGGGAATGCTTATGCTGCAAAAGAAAAGTGCAGCGAGCCTATAACAGGAAGCATACATTATTCACTGCTTTCTCTCCCTAAAAAAAACTTCCTGCTATATTTAACGTTTCATATTTCCTAACAGCGTAGTTTACTATTGAAGCCTGTTTCCACCACTGAATAAAGAAAAAAGGTGATCGTGACTAATCTCACAATTTTAATTTTAACTTTTTTTTCTCAGATTTGATAAAAATGTGCAATTCTGACTTTTTTCTCAGAATTGTGAGATATAAACTTGCAATTGCGAGTTATAAAGTCAGAATTGCGAGATATAAACTTGCAATTCAGACTTTTTTTGATCAGAATAGCATGATATAAACTCACAAATTGTGAGTTTACAAAGAATTGGTAAAAATGTGGTAATTGGTGCCTGTTTAAAATCCTTTGTAAAAGTGCTATGCCGCATCAAAGCCAGACTAAAATGATGTCTGCTCAGACCCACCTCAGCTCCTAGTATCAAGTTATACAGTTGTAATTGCTTTGAAAAACCATACATTAAGAGGCGGGGGGTGAAAACTTTTGAACAGAATGGAGATGTGTACATTTTTCTTGTTTTGCCTAAATATCATATTTTTTTAATTTAATACTGCCCTTCAGAGGCTATGGAAGATACTTACATGTTTCCCAGAAGACAAAATAAGTTCAATTTACCCTGATCTTTAAATTCAAAAAGTTTTCACCCCCCTTTTAATGACATTAATAATGAACATAAGTGAGCGTTTGAACCTTCTGTAATAGTTGCAAATGACTCATTGTTGGAAAGGGTTCAAATACACAAAAAAGGCTGGGAACAAAAGAATTTGTGGGACCTGAAGGATTTTTCTGAAGAACAGTGGGTAGTTTAACCGTTCGGGACAAACAAGGGACTCATGAACAACTATCACTAAACAAACAAACACAGCTGTGGGAACATTCAGGTAACAATACAGTATTAAGAATCATGGGGATGCAAACCTTTGAAATGGGTCAATTCAACTATTATTTTCTCTTGTGGACTTTATGTTTTGTGAAATATCTTATTGAGGACAGTAATAAATAAATGATAACATGCATTTTGTATGATCCCTCTTATTTTGGTAAAATAATGAACATTTTGAATGATTCTGAATGATTATATGACCTTAACTGTACATCCACTAACAGTCAGAAAAGTCGGATCAAAAAGGAGAAGCATTTTTTGCAAAGCATGCAACTTTTGTTTGCATTGCTGCTTTGTTTGCATCATTTGCATCAAATACTTGATGAGGCCATTGTACATACTGTATATGAACACTTACAGTAGATCAAGAATTTTAGATTTGTTTGGTATTGAGTTTCAGATTGATCTGTCTTTCCATCAAGATATTGGCCGTCAAAATAGTTGTAGGATGTTGAAACACATTACTGCTTGCCTTTGTTCCTGTAATAAATTTCAGGGTGCTTAATGTGCTCTGGTTGCCTCATTTGTTCTTGTGTTCGTATTTAATTGGCCAGATCCCTGTGAAAGATGTGCAGGCTGTCTTTCATCTGAGATTAGACAGAAACCTGCAGTAGCAGTGTCCTGTTACCAGAGCTGATGATTCATCAGAGAACTGCAGACTGATGTTATCTAACACCCCAATCAGATACTGCTCTCTCTCTCTCGCTCTTTCTTTTCCACTGAGCTGTAAACAGAGTCCCGTCTCTTATAGTAAGCTCATGGGCACTTCTGACTTCCTGTTAAACGTAATCTTTCCTCTGTCCTCTCTTGATGTCTGTCTGTCTGTCTGTGGGCACTGAGTTGCTTTACTTGCAGATTAAACTAACTCTCAGAGTCCTTTGGGTTCTTTGTCAGGAAGAGTGGGCTGTATAGAGCCAGTGAAAGTAGGTCATGAGCGACTGATTGAGTTCTCCTTCCTGTGTGGGATTCACCAGTGCTGCTGTATAAATCCAGTATAACACCAGAGACCTCAGTGTTTGTATCATAATTCATCTCCTCAGTAATCCGTGAGGTATGAGTAGATCTGTGTGGAATCTGCACTGAATTCCACAGATTTCTGTGGATTCTGAGCATAATTCATTAACAAATACTGTGTTTTCAGTTAGTTTGTCTTTGTTAAATTTTCCACCTATTTTTCCCAAAAAATTTGTGCAAAAAAAAATGATAATCCAGGCCAATTATTAGGCCAATATTTTGCCTTGGCTTCAGCTAGTAACTGTTTCAGTTTGGCTGGTTGTTGTTGTTTTTCCTTCAGCGTAAAACTCTGCCCACAGCATTGTCAGTGCATAATATCAATTCCGTGTGAATTTTCAGTAAAAATTGTTAAATTTGTTCTCATATTGGCATTATATCAGGAATTGCCTGACAAATAGTTAACAAACAGCTGACAAACAGCTGACAGCTGACAAATAGTTAACAAAAGTAATATCTTCTAACCCTCTGAGCTCATTTCAGTGGTATAATAATCTGTGTTGTTTTTGCTAGTCAGGGTTGTGTGCAGTGCAGAGGTTTGTGTCTGTGTGTGTGTGTGTGTGTGTGCATGCAGGGATTAGCTGCCTCACTTCACTTCTCCAGTATGCTCACTAACCGAGCCTGACAGTCACCTCATCACCTGACTGCTCATGCTCTCTTCTCATTGGCTGGCTCCCGTCAGCCTCCATGTGGCAGTGAGCTCAGTGATGCTGTCGGGGCGGAGCTATGTGGCAGCTCTCGGAGGCTGTTGGGCTGCAGGGCTAAACATAGCAGGACTGGACCTGCAGAAATAAACTCCAGCCTCCACTAGCTTGGTTCTGCAGGCACGCTGGAGCCAGAGATCCTCGTCTGCGCTTCCCCACTCAGACCCCCAGAGACCCAGGAAGGGCAAAGGAACATGTGCAACCGATGACGCAACGAATACATGTGCAATGCTGATATTTCACATCAGCGCTGACCTCCACTGGATGCTGGGAAACACTAGAAGCACTGCAGATGAACCAATATAATTTAAAATGCTTTTTTCTATATTTGAACATTCCTTATTTAGACATCAACTGTCTTTGGGACAAGAAATATCACTTATCAGATCACATAAGAATAAGAATATAGATTTATGAAAGGATATTATATAATGGACCTTTTCACATTTCCGGGTTTCTCATAGCGGAAGTCGTCATAGTTTGGTAAAACCCGAGACACTGAGAAAGAGTGATATTGGCAGTCAGAAGAGAGAACAATGTCAAATTTACTGTCCTTCCCGTAGACAATACCATTAGAAACACCCTCGCATTAGTATTAGCTAGTGTTTTCGCAAATTGATGAAAAGGTGATGTAATACAATATATAGTGTTATAAATATACATACAATTTTTTAAAAACAAAATATGAAAAACTTTGAAACGCGTCATCACAGTCTTGTGAAAAAGCTCCATTTAATCGCAAGGTGGAGTTAACTTTGTCCATTTTTAATTTTGTCCTCACAAACTTATACGTGTACATTTTATTTTTAGATAAAATTGTTTTAGCATACAGTGTGTTGGGTTCACATTCAGAGCTTGTGATGGAGCTGTCCATTCAGCACCACAGTGACATGCACTCACTCTGATTGGCTAATGCTATTATAGGGACTCATTCTGATTGGACAATCCTCTGCAGGATTGGAAAATGGGAATTATATGGCTGTTTTTTGAGGTTTAATGGGTGTGTTTAGCAATCTTCGTAAATGTGCTTGAGTGGTGATCAATTAAGAAGTATCATAGTAAATACTAGTCGAACTTGAGGTGTCTTCATTCTAGTCTCAAAAACCCCCAAAGTGTCTTTTTGTCTCTCTTATGTATCTTTCTACTAAAAGGGATACTTCAGCCAAAAATGAAAATTCTGTTATTAATTGCTCACCCTCATGTCGTTCCATACCCCTAAGACTTTTGTTCATCTTCAGGACACAAGTTAAGATATTTTTGATGAAATCCAACACGTTCAAGTCCCAGAAAGGTAGTAAGGACAAAATAAAATAGTCCATCAGTGGTTTAACCGTAATGTTATGAAGCTACTTTTTTTTTTTTTCGCACGGAGAAAACAAAAATAGCTACTTAACAATTTTACTTTACACAATCATGGTTACTGTATTTAAGATTGTTTGGAGACAGTGACTCAGCAGTCTTGTATTTTATGCTCAATCAAATCTAAACATCACATGCCTCAATATGAGTGAATACTGACAAATTCAGCCCTTTTTCTAAACACGTATCAAAATTTAGCAGATGTTTATGTGTTTAGACAGCTTATGGATGTTTCTGTGACCTGTGTGTCAATGGGATCGGAGAAGCGCTGCTAGCCTGTACACGTGACTTGATATTTGCAATAATATCAGCACATATATGTGGCATATAGCAGCTCAAACTGGAATAGAACAAGACATCAAACAATACATTTCTCTTATCCTCACACACAGTGTTTACCCTCCATCTGTATTAAAGGATTAGAGGACCAGCTGTCGACTGCCTCGTAGTCCCTCACACACACAGCAGCAGTAAGACCAGACAGGAATCTCTTTGAGTCAGGAAGGAAGCAGGGGGGAGTGGCCTAAGGGATCTGAGCATGCTCAGTGAGCGGCGGATTGAGACGAGAGCTGCTCATGCCCTCATCTGCAGGAAGAGAGAGAGAGAGAGGCTGCTGCATTTCAGAGAGGTGCACATGAGCGCTTTACACACAGGATGTGGAAGTATGGCTGGCCCGGCACTTTCATGCAGAATGAGACATTCTGAGTCGGGCTGATCGCCTGTGCTTGGGATCACCCGAACCGACCCGGATTAACATCCAGCTCGGGATGCCTTGGGAAAGGCGGCCCGTGAAATGGGAAGATGACACTGTGGGATCAGGACAGCCTGTACTGCACTAATGAAAGGCTTCAAGCTCGCCTGGTAAGATAGACGGGCAGATGCCAAAAGGGTCTTCGCCAACTGGTGTTCATCTGCGTGTACGTCTCATTTTAGTGTCGCAGGAAAGAGATTTTGGCTTGCTGTACTTGTCCTAAACACCTGCATTGTGCGGTATGCGCTCTGAATCTGTCGCTGTCAGAGATCTGCAATGACGTATTAGTGTCCACTTGTTTACAACAACCAAGTACAGTGTCGACTTGGTCTGATGACTGAATTTGTTCTCCGTAGCTCTGAGCGACTGGCAGTCACACAGCTGAGGCTGACATGGTTGAGTTTAATGCTAAACTTTTAATGGTTATGTAACAGTGCCCTCTCAGATGACAGAATGATTAGATAGTGTTGGATAGTGGAAGCTTATTTAGGAGCATTGAGTTCAGGACAGATTAGACTTTAAAGTTGCAGTGACAGTGTGGTTTTTATGTGAAAATTTCATATTGTTTTGCAGTGTTGATCCTAAATTTAGTTTTCATATATACAGTGGTAGATGTGAACAAAACAAACTGTCATAATGTGCTTAAAGTCATTTGTGATACAGGTGCTTACCTGCAGGATGAAATTTTAAAAATGAGGAAAACAGTAAAAATGTGTCCATTTATGTTAAGTTTTTATTATGAAGCAGTCGCTTGATTAATGAGATTTTATTGTTTTTCCGCATTGAACTGTGTCTTGGACACAATTTTGTCAGTTGTAATGCAGTACTTTGTGTTTAAAGTCTGATTGACATGCTAAATGTATATCTGCATGGCTGTTATTAATCAATATATGCCAATATAAAGCCATATTTCACGTCTATGAGTGTGATATTGCATTTATAAAACAGTTTGATGGCACGAGTGTGTAAATACATAAGAAACAACAACGGAGTGTCTTTGAAAAAACCTGCTTTTCTGCGGAACTACTTTCTTCTGTCATGGATTCAGATCTCAAGTTGATAGTTTAACAGCTGAGCCCAAGCCTTCGTTACTAATTTGAAAACGTCAGGAACGTTAAGTTGCTTGATTGAAAGCTTACTGTTTTACTGTTTATGTTTAACCACTATAGAGACATCAGATCCAGCTGTAAATTCCAGAAGAACTGGCCGAGGTAAGGCTGCTCTCGGCGTGTTGTTGAATGGCCACTGATGCAAATTTTCAAATAGACATTATCTTTTTTAACAAAGCCACATATTTGAAGTCTAAACAACTGCATTCTTGCTTAAAATACAGCAAGTGCTGTTATCACTAGAATATTGCACCTCTGAAAAAGGCTCTCAGCCAAATCAGATTTGAGAATTGTTGTATAAATGTATATATTAGCATTTTCATTAAAGCTTCATTTAGTTATTTAGTTCATTGAAATGCAGGGCAAATCCAGCGTTATGGATGTGACATTTCGTGTTATGGATGTGACATATGAATGCTTAGAGAATGCATGTGTTACCAATATACTGAACCATCTGTTTATATTTTAATAAACCCTTGTGGATGTTTTCTGTGTTAAAAAAGGGAAATATTCATGTGTTATGTGTGTGAGAAAAAAGGACACAGTTTTTTGAGAGACTACATACTTTGTAGGATTTCTGCGAAGTAAAATGCACAAACCTGATGCAGTAATACCCAACAAATAGAGAAGTGATGGCTCTTCACAGAACATATAATTGTTACTTAATTTTAATTTTGATTTGTTTACTTATGAGGAATATGTACTGTTATGGATGTGACAAGCCTGAAAATAGCACTTACCAGAGTATGGAAAGTCATGCACTAAAAAATGTAAAAAATGCTTAAAATAACTATTACTAACTGTGCTATTAGTATAGTAAAAACCTTTGGAAAAAACCTTTTTTTTTTCGTGGTAAGGTTGACCTTTGCATGGAATTACCCCTTGGCCACTAGTTCTAGTCTGAGATTTCCCAGACACTCCCCCTGTCTGCCATTGGTCAAAAAAGAAACAATCCCGTCCCAAACTCACATCACTAGTTGATGGAAATTAGACCAGTAATACCATGGTTTTCTTATATATTCCATGGTATTGAATGATTCGTATCCATCTTGTTTTGCAACATGGACGTTTTTTCTGTGAATGTACGATGGCTGATTCATTAACTGCTGTAGGTAAATAACTAGAAGAATAACAAGTGCAGTCAACAGTTCAACTATTTGCACTGCAAACCAATGTGTTTATGATTAAGACAATACATTGAAACAATATGATAAGAAATACCAGTTTGCAGTATCAAGCAGTATAACAAGCTGTTTTGTACAGCTAAAATAACTGGTAACAGATGACTCCGGAAGCCGTGCACATTTTACACTTACAAATCCCTGCTCTTACGTTAAAAATAAGCAGATTCAATGGTATTTTGCAGTGTATTTCCTGGAGTCACCATAGTACATGTCAAAAGAAACCTTCATTGGTGTATCTGTTGAGATTTCTGCTCATTAGCTGCTCTGCAGTAGCAGTGTGGACAGTCTCAGCATCTGTGTGCTGCTGTGTCCTGCTGTGTCCTCCGGTGGGACTCTAGCTCCCAGCGCTGTTAAATGAGCACTGCAGAGTGTGTCCTTGGATCCACTGTGTCCATCTGTGTGTTTACTGCATCCAAATCCAAGAGAAATGTTGATATACAATTATGAGTCCCTCATGAAAACTAATAACAGATTTACTACTCTTCTTGCCATTTTGTTTACTTTTATATGATTTTTTTAATAATCCTATTTGATCCAGATTTATAGTGTATGTTTAGTAGAATACAGTATGAAGAGGATGTCCTTCATCTCTAGTGCAGTCTGTCTCTACTGCACACTGCTGAGTATAAACTGTATACTGCATATAATTTTAAAGAATTGTGCGTGAGGATGTAGTATGGAATGATAAACGTATCAAATAGTAGTATGCTTCAGTACAACTTTGACATATGATCTGGCTGTTTGGTGTCTATAATTGTTAGCCTTGGTTAAATATGTCTTTTTGCAGTTATATAAGATGACAAAGACATTTTTGTTATGGTTGATTCCTTATGGTTCATTTGACTCATGGGAAATAGAGGTCACTTGTGTTGCACTGTGGGATATGCCATTCCAAGCAGTGTGCCCTGATGTATACTGTACATTTTGGCAGTTGTACAGTAGAAGATATGCTGGGTATTCTATGCAAACAAAATTTTGAATGCTTTTCACAGTATACATACTGTTTGTTATATAGTTATATTACAGTAAAGATGGGCTGTTTGTTTTAGTTATGTTTGTGTTTTATTCTTTGTTTGATTTGTTGCTGTTGCACAGCTGAAAAGTATTGCCATGTTATTACACCGCACTGACTGAGCAGATTACAGGCCTATTTTAAGCAGCGACGTGCTCTCTCTCCTTCTCTCTTTCTGATTCACTGTAGATCAGACTAATTTGATTTGATTCACACATTCATGATTTGATTCAATCTATATTTTTATTGTCTTTTTCCCATCTCAGTCACAATGTTGTGATTGTGAATTGTCAGATTATTCCTGAATGATTACTGAATGACCCGTATTTGATCTCTGTGATATTAGAGGCTAATTTAATGTAGTTGTGTACAGCTGATCTGATTTAAGTCCAATTTTTGTCTTTATCTTTTTGACACTGATGTGATTTGAGTGATCTAACTGAATTATGATCTGATGCAATTTTATCAGGCCTTAAACTGGACAGTTGACAGTGTAAACAGGTGTTTCTGATCTTTTTAGACTCTCGTCTAATCATAACCTAATTTCTGATTTTGTTCTGACTCTGGTCTAATATGCAATAATTAAGATTATTTTTAAAGTTTTTTGAAAAAAGTCTCCAATCCATGCATTTATTTTATTAAAAGTACGGTAAAAATGACTATATTGTGAAATATTATTGCCGCTTTCTATTTTAACATGTTTTGAAATGCAATTTATTCCTGTGTTGCAAAGCTAAATTTTCAGCATTACTCCAGTCTTCATTTTCACATGATCCTTCAGAATACATTCTAATAAACTAAAAAAAAGTAGTTGTTTCAACTTAAAATAATTTGTTACCCCACTGACTTAAAATGTTTAATTTAGTCAACTAAAATCTTCCAGTTGTCACTTAAATTAACATCAAGTAACTTGTTTGCGCCGACATGTAGCTGTGCTCGCGGTGACCCAAGTTTGATTCCTGTCTCAAGGTCCTTTGCCGATCCCACCCAAAAAAATAAAAAAAGAAAAATTAAGTAACTTAAAATTTCAAGCTGACTAAACTAAAAAATTTAAGGCAGCGGGGTAACAAATTATATTAAGCTGAAACAACTTTTTGAAAGTATTTTTTTTCAGTATATGCTGATTTGCAGTTAATCGTTAAATAATAGTTCTTATTATCATAAATGCTAAAAAAAACAGTTTTTTGCTACTTATAATTTTTGTGGAAACCATAATACTTTTTTCACAATTCTTCAATGAAAAGAAACATGAAAACAGCATTTATTTGAAATAAAAAAGCAGTAAAAACTGTATTCAACATAAGAAATGTTTCTTTAGCAACAAATCAGCATATTAGAATGATTTCCGAAGGATCATGTGACACGGAAGACTGGAGTAATGATGCTGAAAATTCAGCTTTGCAGCACAGGAATAAATTGCATTTTAAAATATATTAACATAGAAAGCAGTTATTTTAAACTGCAATAATATTTCACTATATAGCTATTTTTTACCATATTTTTAATAAAATAAATGCATGCCTTGGTGAGATTTCCAAAAAACATTAAAAAAATTGTAATTATTGCATTTTAGACCAGAGTCAGATTAAAATCAGAAATTAGTTTTTGATTAGAAGAGAGTCTAATAAGGTCAGAAAGTTTAATCACCAGTTTAAGGTCTGATAAAATTGCATCAGATCACTCAAATCACATCAGTGTTAGATGAACTAACACAAAAAGATAAAGATAAAAATGTGACTAAAATCTGACTCAAATAATATTTTACTATATAACTATTTTTATTTTCCTGTCATCACAGAAATTCATACATTTATTTTCTCCTTTATCACCCCCTAAAAAACAACAGCACATTGCTCTTCAACAAGACACAGTATTTGAGACATCATTCACACATATGCAATAGTAATATTGGATCGATACAAGTTATACAGTCCATAATGTATTTGTGTGCTGATTTGCTAGCATATGCATCACAGAGAGCGAGCGAGTGAGAGCAAGAGCGGAGTGGTGTGATTGGACAGGGGGAGGGGTAGAAAGCCAGAGACTGGCTTGTTGACGTTCAGGCTGCTGACGTGAGCGGCTTCATTCAAGAAACCCATGAATATTAAATCAACTCCAGCCACCACACTGTGCCGCACAGCAGCCGTGGTTTTCACACCAGCTCACCGTCCTCCTGCCCCCGTTGACCCTGACAGAACGATAGCGAACGACTAACAGGACCTCAGAGGAAACGGCCATGCAGAAAAGCGAGAAAATGAGAAAGCTTGCTTGAAAAAAGCAGGGATGCTGGATTCAGAGATGATAAGCTCCGCCTCCTCTTTTCCTCCTCTCTCGTCACATCACTCCATCCTTACAGCGCAGCCACACTGAATGAATGAAGCAGAACCCACCGTTTTCGCGTAGCCCCTCATGGCCACCAGGTTTGTCTGTGTGTGATGAATTTTTTTTTTTTGCATGAAAATCATGAAGGGATCGTTGTTTTTGCATTTGCATGATGGGCAGTTGCACTTGACATGTCCATTAACAAGAATTTCCAGTATTTTAGTTCTCACGGATGCTTTTGCCACCTTACAGTATTTAATAGAATAATTTCTTTGATGTTACCAGAAAATAAACTAATGATTCATCCAATTCCAAGACTAACTGCTTGCAATTAGATGAGTTGGATGTTTTCAGAAGAGTATCTGATACGCGCTATTTGATCAGAGCAATGCATCACATTTGCTGCATGTAGCGAGCGTTTTTTCCATCACATAGGAGTGTTTTCACCCTTTCAGTCAGCGTGAGAAAGATGTTTATCGCTGCTTTTAGCGCTCTGTGATGTAGGCTGGCGTGAGAGAGCTGCATCCTCCGACTGGTGGTTTGAGAAAATGTCTTAGATCATGTATGTTGGTTTTTTAGTCTCAACATTTAAGCACAAGTGTGAAAACTGCATTTGCACATGCACGTGAATACGCCTTTGTGGCCTATCATTAGGCCACTTGTGAGCACCGCTATGACTGTTGAGAGGCGAGGAGAGCCGTATGGACACCAACAATACCAGCTTTTTTTTGTAGAGTGTTTGATGAAGACCTTTTCTCACTTTGTAGGTGTGAAGAGAGAGAGAGAATCTCTTTGGCTAACTGCTTATTGGTTTCTGTGCTGTATGTACTGTAGACTGTCTAGTTATTTTTGAATTTTTTTTATAATCACACAGTATGCATTTCATGTACTGCACAATTAGTGGGTAGTATCTTTGAGTATCTTTTTTATTAATATTTTGAATTGTTTTTTTATTTACGTATTTTATTTTTATTTATTAGCACAAATGTAACGCTACAAACATAGCTCAAATTTGTATATAGCACAGGAATATTTAATATATAATAATAAAATTAATTTTTAAAACATCCACAAAAGATGAAAAATATTGATATTCCTTGTAATATAATTGTGACAATTTTTTTGTTATTTTAAATTATTTTCAGCTTTATTTTAAATTATTTTAGTTTAGTTAAACTAAATGAAAATGAGAAATGCTGCCTACTGTAACGTAGGGAGGGAAACGAGAGACGTGCGGATCCATGCGCAAACTTTTATTATAACGACGAGACATAGACATGGTCAAAGGCAGGCAGGGTCGGGCAACAGCAGACAGGAACACAGACAGCAAGAACAAGGGTAGAGCTAAAACAGGCGGGGGTCAGTCCAGCGGCGAACGATATCCAACAGGGGCTAGGTAGAAGGGTGGTCAGACGAGCGAGGGTTCAAAACGAGACAACGGGAAAACTAGACACGGGGGGAAACTAGGAGATACGCTTAGTACGAATGCAATGGAAAATACAATACAATACAATCCAATACTCGGCCCTGAGTGACAGGAAGACCGGGGTATTTATACAGTCTCTGATTGGACAGGAGGAAGTGCAATGGCTGATGAGGAGTGTAGTCCGGGGTGTAGTGTGGCAGTCCGTGCGTGACAAAACGCAAGAGCGACATCTGGTGGTGAGCGGTCCGCAGCTCACCGACCAGATCATGACATAGCCCCCCCCCAAAGAGCGGCTTCCAGACGCTCCAACAGAACAACAGTCCATGGGAGTGGTGGGGAGGGAGCGAGACAGGGTGAGGGTTGGGGGGCCAGGCCCCTGCGGAGGACCCGGTGATTGAGGCAGGACCGGCAGAGCGGGAGCCCTCCAGGGCGGAGCCGGAGGCGGAGCAGGCAATGCAAGAACCCTCCAGGGCGGAGCCGGTGGAGCCCTCCAGGGCGAAGCCGGAGGCGGAACAGGCGGCGCTAGAACCCTCCAGGGCGGAGCCGGAGGCAGAACAGGCAGCGCTAGAGCCCTCCAGGGCGGAGCCGGAGGCAGAACAGGTGGCACTAGAGCCCTCCAGGGCGGAGCTGGAGGCAGAACAGGTGGCACTAGAGCCCTCCAGGGCGGAGCCGGAGGCAGAACAGACGGTGCTACAGCCCTCCAGGTCGGAGCCGGAGGCAGAGCCAGCGACACTGGAGCCCCCAAGGGCGGAGCCGGAGGCGCAACAGCCCTCCCAGGCGAAACCGGAGGCGGAGCAGGAGGCGCAGCAGCCCTGCGGGGCGGAACAGGACTCTGCATCACGCTCTGGGACCTGGGGAGAGCAGGGACAGAGGAGGCAGACAGAATAGAGGGAGAAGGTGCAGCAGCCCTCCGGGGCGGAACAGGAGGCGGAGCAGCCCTCCGGGGCGGAACAGGAGGCGGAGCAGCCCTCCGGGGCGGAACAGGAGGCGGAGCAGCCCTCCGGGGCGGAACAGGAGGCGGAGCAGCCCTCCGGGGCGGAACAGGAGGCTGCGTCATCGACTGGGACCTGGGGAGAACAGTGACAGAGGATGTAGACAGGGAAAAGGGAGAAGCAGAGAGTTTGGTGGTTAACGCCCCCTCCGTAAGAGGTTCTACGGCTGGCGCCGACACCTCTGGAGGCATTGGCGCAGCTTCTCCGACGGGGAAGGCCTCTGGAGCAGACCTGAGACCAGACGGGGCCTCTGGGGCAGACTTGAGACCAGACGAGAGCTCTGGTGCAGGCTTGTGATCAGACGAGAGCTCAGAGGCTGACCTGTGAACAGGCGTGACCTCAGGAGCACAGTGTGTAGCCCACACACACCACATGGCCACTGCCATTAAGGGAAGAGCAGCAGCGATAACGTCACTTGGCTTGTGAAGATCTGCTGTAACGTGGCTTGACTCGGGAACAACATGGCTTGACTCGGGAACAACATGGCTTGACTCGGGAACAACATGGCTTGACTCGGGAACAACATTGACTTGGCTTGACTCGTGGGGAACAGCTGCTGTAGCTTGACTCGGCCCTGTAGCTTGACTTGAATCAGGGGTAGCTGCCGCAACAAGAGGGAGCGCCATCTTAGCTGTCCGTACAGCCATTAGGGGTGAGTCCAACACGTGGGTCATCATGTGGCGTGACTTGGAGACAGCGACCATCTTGTGGACTGGCTTGGCGTGGCGGCCATCTTTGCGACAGGCTCTGGCATGCGCTACCCGGCATAGGCCCATGCGCATGCTCCATTTGGCTCACCATGCTGGCCATCTTTAATCTTTGCTCTGGCGCTGCCATCTTGCGATGGCCTGGCGTGGCGGTATCTTTGAGACCATGGCTCTGGCGTGGCGCCATCTTTGCGACTGAACACGGCTCTGGCGCGCGTGCCATACAGCTATCTTCGACAGACTTTGCGACAGGCTCTGGCGTGGCCATCTTTGGCGGTGGTAATTGGCGTGGTATCTTCTGTGCAGTGGTTCTGGCGTGGCAGCCATCTCTCTGGCGTGGCAGCCATCTTGTGCAGTGGCTCTGGCGTGGCAGCCATCTTGTGCAGTGGCTCTGGCTCAGGATTGATGGCTGTAATTTGACTTGAGACAGAAGCGACAACTGTAACTTGACTTGACATAGTATCAACAGTTCTGACTTGACTTGACACAGGAAACACAGTTTTAATTTCACTTGCCTTAGGAAGAGCAGCGCTGACTTGACTTGGTGCAGGAAACGCAGCTCCAGCCTGACTTGGCTTAGAAACTTGACTTGAATCAGGAAACACAGTTGCAACTTGACTTAACTCAGGAAATTTAACTGTACCCTTTAAATGGTTCTGATATGGCAGCTGTGACGAGATGGAGCTCTGTTTTAGCCGCCATTGCTCGAGCGCGCTCCGACACGGCCGCCATCTCACGAGCGATCCAGGCGGCAAATGTGTCCGTGGCTTCGCGCTCCGGCGCGGCCACCATACCGTCAGCGGGATGCGTGGCCGCCATTACCGCGTTGTCGCGTTCCTCCTCCGCGACACCCACAGTAAACGGCGATCCCACACACAACAAAACATAATCCAAAAAACGCTCAAGTGAAGAACGCGGAGCCTCACGACGGAGCCGTGAGTTGAGCGGCTGATTCATGCCCTCGTGAAACAGATCTATTAAAACACAGTCTGGGAGATCGGAGTAATGAGCAATGTCCAGAAATTCTTGAATGTAGCCCTCGAGCGTTCGTGTGCCCTGCTCGAGGGCTAACAACAGTTTTGTGGTGTTCATACCTGCGTGGCGTCCGGATGAGAAGTTGCTGGATCCTGTAGTGGCCGAGTATTCTGTCACGTAGGGAGGGAAACGAGAGACGTGCGGATCCATGCGCAAACTTTTATTATAACGACGAGACATAGACATGGTCAAAGGCAGGCAGGGTCGGGCAACAGCAGACAGGAACACAGACAGCAAGAACAAGGGTAGAGCTAAAACAGGCGGGGGTCAGTCCAGCGGCGAACGTTATCCGACAGGGGCTAGGCAGAAGAGTGGTCAGACGAGCGAGGGTTCAAAACGAGACAACGGAAAAACTAGACACGGGGGGAAACTAGGAGATACGCTTAGTACGACTGCAATGGAAAATACAATACAATCCAATACTCGGCGAGGAGTGACAGGAAGACCGGGGTATTTATACAGTCTCTGATTGGACAGGAGGAAGTGCAATGGCTGATGGGGAGTGTAGTCCGGGGTGTAGTGTGGCAGTCCGTGCGTGACAAAACGCAAGAGCGACATCTGGTGGTGAGCGGTCCGCAGCTCACCGACCAGATCATGACACCTACGAGCTGAAATAAAATATGTTATTTACATTTTATATTATTAGATAACATTTCTTTTATTTTAGGTAATAAAAAAGTTTTTTTATAATTTTGGTTTTAGTTAACTATAATAATCCTGGTGAGTAGCATGGCAGTATGTAGGGCTACACAAAACATATGAGACCCTGGACCACAAAACCAGTCATAAGTCTCTTGGGTATATTTGTAGCAATAGCTAACAATACATTGTATGGGTCAAAATGATACATTTTTCTTTTATGCCAAAAATCATTAGGATATTAAGTAAAGATCATGTTCCATGTACCGTAAATACATCAAAATGTAATTTTTGATTAGTAATATGCATTGCTAAAAACTTAATCTGGACAAATTTAAGGGTGATTTTCTTAATATTTTGATTTTTGCACCCTCAGATTCCAGATTTTAAATAGTTGTATCTCGGCTAAATATATAGGGTCACATATTGGTATCATGTCAACTAATAATATATATTTTTTAATTTAATTTAATTATGCATGCTTGTTTATCATTTTCTTACATTTTACATGTTTTGCAATTATCTAATGATCCAATGAAAAGTTTTCATTTTTGTATATTATCTTGCCTGAATTAACTTGTTACATTTAAAAAATATTAAAAATCAGCAACTTAGCAGTTCATTTGCCAGAACTGTGCTTCCCATCCTCACTTAGTATATTAAATCCGATGATGTACAAGAAAACATTTAAGCAGCTGATCTAACAGATTCTTGACAGCATGACAGATGTAGGTCTATGCACCGGTAATTCGATGCCACTGCTTTTTGTGAAGGTTTCATCTGCAGTGATTTATTCGCCATCAAAACCTTCTAGAACACATGGACGTGTGTTCTGGGAGGGAAGGGCTGCTTCAGTGCTTGAGTGTTGCTGCATGAGCAAAATCAGAAGTGCATTAAGCTGAAATCATGAACCCAGAGAGATTGTGAGGTGTTTTATGAGTTGCTGTATTTTACAGTATCTGCTGTCTCTCCCTCCCTTTATCTCTCTTTTGTCACACTGTGTTTGTTTTTCCAGACGGGCAGCTCTTAGCTCAGGTACAGAACATTAATAATTAAAATAGAGCTTGGTGCCCTTTCTGAGGCACAGATGAAGGCCTGACAGCAGGAAGATGGAGGATTGCTGCATAGAGAGATTGAGACAGAGATAGATGAAGTGCTTCCCCTTCTGACTGAAAAAAAGCTTTTCATTTTCTCTATCTACATCATCTTGACCTTTGCAAGCACATAGTTTGATTGAGAGATTCTGTGTGTTTGAGGTCAGCTGGTGAGTGTCATTCTGATGGTTCTTCCCAGAAGATGAATGTACTGTCTAGAGGTTACTCTTCATTAGCCTAGAAGAATTATTGGAGTTCTCTGTGATGCGTTATTTTAAGTATCAACTTTGCCTGAGATGTTTCTCGTAAAAGCTCTTTGGAGAAATAAAATGAGGCAATAACATGCACAGTGTCAGTTGGTACTGTAAAATATAGAGATATATGTGACCCTGGATCACAAAACCAGTCATAAGGTAATTTTTTTTTTTAAATGTATAATATTTGTTAGGACAATATTTGTTCGAGATGCAACCATTTGAAAATGTGGAATCTGAGGGTGCAAAAAAAGAAAGAAAATCGCCTTTAAAGTTGTCCAAAGTTCTTAGCAATGCACAGTACAAATCAAAAATTAAGTTTTGATATATTTACAAAATATCATCATGAAACATGAACTTTACTTTACTCCTAATGATTTTTGGCATAAAAGAAAAATCGATACTTTTGACCCATGCAATGTATTGTTGGCTGTTGCAACAAATATATTCGTGCTACTTATGACTGGTTTTGTGGTCCAGGGTAACATATGTGAGTTCATATTGCATACATATTTTGGTTGCAGATGGAATAGATAGAAAAATCTAAGCATGCACTGAGAACTTGTTGGATATTATGGTCTCAGGAGAAAAATATAATGGTGTGCACACCAAAAGTGAATTATTTGTGCAAACAGATTACAAGTCAATGCAAAGATGTAAAATTTACATTAACACATGATAGAACACATTGTGTCTTCTGTGCTAGTTGAAAAATTTAAACCTGAGTGGAAAATTCGCATGACACCAATCATTGACGATCTTATTGACACATCCAGTTTAACACATCTGATTGTGTCAGAAAATGGACAAAAGCATTACGCAATGATTTTATTTGTGCAAGTGACATGAAAAAGTCTAGAGCAATAATGCAATGAGAATATTCACTTCCTGTTTGGTGTGCGCACAGCATAAGAAGCAGGAGACTAAAAGGTCTCTATATTGCTCTGTTTAATTTAGTTTGTTCTTTCTTTCTTTCTTTCTTTCTCAGTTTTGTGCTTTAGAAAGATTATCTGATGTTTAGTTCCCGTTTTTCTGGTCTAAAACACCTTATGAATTTGCGTCACATTTTCTCTTTTAAAGATAATGTGATATTATCAGTGATGTGGAAGTTCCCAGCAGAACTGCAGCGGTTTTCAGTGTGCCCCCCGCTGCTGTGTTTCTGGTCAGAGTTGTGAGATGTCAGTCTGAATACATTCCTAGAAGCTGACAAGGCAAAGGTGAAATGCCAATGAGTGTCCTGCTGGGAAATTGTGTGTGTACATGTTTGTTTTGGTGGTTGACTTCTGTTGGTTTTAAACTGAACCAATGACTTTTTAATCGAAGCTTTTTACATTTTGAAATTTTTACATGTTCATTAAGACATTTAGTATGTTTATTATACCCTTGCTTGTTTAAAGAAAACTAGAACCTTCATCTCCCACATGAGCACTGCAGATTAGTATGGCTGGAACTCGTGTGCTAACTGTCCAGCCGTCATCCAACAAACATTTGTATTCCTTTTAAAGTGTTTTTTACTGGATATTTGTCTTGTTTCTGTAGCACTGCCAGTAACTCGAACCGCAGCTCGCCGGCCTGCTCACCCGTCCTGCGTAAACGCTCGCGCTCCCCAACGCCCCAGAGTCCAGAGGGAGAGAACATGGTAGAAAAGAGCTCCGATCATTCCTCCGATAAATCCCCCTCCACCCCGGAACAAGCCGTCCAGCGCACCTACAGCCAGTCGCTTCACACCACCCGCCCCGCAGGAAAGAACTCCAAGGTAAATGACTGTACTTACTGTACTTCCGCTCTCTTCGTTTTCATATACTGCATGTCTTGCACATTTATTGCTACTGTGGGATCAAATTCCTTACCAGTGCAGGTTTTTAAACTCAATTCTGAGTCATATTATGCAGTTGCAGATGATTTATACCCATAGAGATGATAGTCCACATGTTCCTTCATGATAACAATGTTTAGAGTTTTAGTTTTCCAGTAAATTGACTTCAGAAACATAGTGAGCTGCCTACTTTTTTTTAGACATCATATTATGTTAGCAGCATATTCTTTGTGGATAAGGCAGTCACAATGTAATAAATAAATATATTTTTTAATTTAAATATTTATTTAATATATGCACTATATTTGATTTAATATCAAATATTAAAATATTATACAATGAGGATCTATTAAAATATTTCCATTCTCTTAATACATTTTATATATATATATATATATATATAAATTGGCTTTTGATTAAAAATACAGAATAAGCAGAAATATTGTGAAATATTATTGCAATTTAAAATAGTGGTTTTCTATTTTTAATGTACTTTAAAGTAGAATTTATTCCTGTGATGCAAAGCTGACTTTTCAGCATCATAACCCCAGTCTTCAGTGTCAAATGATCATTTAGAAATCATTCTAATATGCTTTTTTATTATCAATGTTGGAAACAGCTACTTAATTTTTTTTTTTTTTGGAACCTGTGATACTTTTTTTTAGGATTCTTTGATGAATAAAACATTACAAAGAACAGCATTTATTCAAAATAGAAATCTTTTGTAACAATAAACACGGCCTTTCAAAGTTTGGGGTCAGTCATTTTTTTCTTTCTTTCTTTCTGTGAAAGAAATTCAAATTTTTATTTAGCAAAGATGTGTTGAATTGATAAAAAAGTGTTAGTAAAGGCTTATATGTGACTGTGGACCACAAAACCAGTCATAAGGGTCAATTTTTTTAAATTGAGTTTTATACATTATCTCAAAGCTGAATAAATAAGCTTTCCATTGATGTATGGTTTGTTAGGACAATATTTGGCTGAGATACAACTATTTGAAAATCTGAAATATTGAGAAAATCCTTTAAAGTTCTAAGCAAAGCATATTACTAATCAAAAATTACGTTTCGATGTATTTACAGTAGGAAATTCATAAAATATCTTAATGGAACATAATCTTAATATCCTAATGATTTTTGGCGTAAAAGAAAAAAATCATTTTGACCCATACAATGTATTTTTGGCTATTGCTACAAATATACCTGTGCTACTTATGACCGGTTTTGTGTATATATTGTTAGAAACGATTTGTATTTCGAATATGTGCTGTTCTTTTTTATTTTTATTTTTTGTAAGTTCTCCTCTTCCACAAGAACAATATATTCACTAAGTAAAAAAGTATGTCCTACAAAATTAAATCATTTGAGAAATATGCCTTTATGCGTGTCACAAAGTGAGGCACATTTCATTCTGCTCTGATTTGAAGTCAGTAATCGTTGCATAATCATTTCATATTCATCAGCACCTCATGTACAGGAGTTAATCACAGAACATCTCTTCTGCTATGTGGAGAAGCTTTACCACCCAACAGTGTTTTTCTTTTTTCCCATTTCTCTGCACTTATTCATACAGTTTTGTTTCTGTTTGTTTTCTGATTATCTGTTCTTCCTCTCATGCATGCTAGTCACACAAGAGACTGTCTAAAGTAAGCATCACTCTTTTCTGCTCTACTGTACCTCCACCCTGCCTGTGTGCCATCCCATTATGCTCTGCTTCACCTGTCTGTGCTATTCAACCTAGTATTTGCTAAGCAAACCAAATGTTTTGAATTGTCTGATATTCTATAAGAAAATATAAAAAGTTAACTTGTAACTGACAAGCATCACACCAAATCACATGATTTCAGTTACCAATGCCATAGTAGAGACACATTAGTCATATCGCAGAGGCAGAAAAACATGTTAGTAAAAAATCTCACACCTGACCTCTTACTCTCAATGAACTTTCTCTCCAGTATGACAGATTAAACCTGATTAAAGTAAGAAATCAATATGTGTGCCCTTGAGTCGTTGACCCGTCCTTGAGAAGAGTCCGCAGTAGAGAACCAGTAGCTTTGTCCAGTGTTCTCATTACACTTCTGTCTCCATTCTGCTGACGTTTAGAGACAAAGAGAGTTTTGCAGAGATTGCTTTTAGGTCTTTATATTTGTGTATATACACCGTAAAACTGTATCATAATCACTGCTAAGGTACTTTTGAGGTAGCTGTGGTTTTATAGATCTGTTCTTTATAAAATGTACAATATATTGAGCAACATTTTGAAGTGACACTAAGTTTCATTTAGTGTAAAGACTGCCCCCTTTTGGTAGCTTTGTGTATGAGGAATGTGCTATGATACAAGCACCGATGAAATCCCATACACAAACAGAGCTTTCCCTTAATCCCTTGTTTTATGATATACTCAAATGAAATGCACTTATACCTGTGCTGATGAAACATTTTTGATAGATAGATAGATAAGAATCTTAATGGAAAACACAGGTATACCTGCGGATTTTGAATTAAACCTTGTGGTGTGTGTATAATATGTATACAGTCTAATGTAATTGTTTGTATATTCCCTTAAAGGGCTAGTTCACCTAAAAATGAAAATTCTATCATTAATTACTCAAAATCATGTTGTTTCAAACCTGTAAGACTTTCATTCATCTTCAGAACACACATTAAGATAGGGTACAAAGGGGCTAAAGGCACACCCTAATAAAAATATGTACGTTTGTATTGAACATTTATGGAGCAATGGATTTTGTATGAAAATAAATAAATAAATGAAGTCGTTCATTTTGTTTAAAAATCTTATAAATGTATGAGGTGGCAAGGGGGGCCTTTTACCCCACACACGGGGTAAAAGACTCACCAGCGTGGGGGAAAAGGCACACAGTATTGATATTTTGCTAAAATGTGTTTTTTTAATAATGTCTAAGTTAATACGCAAAAGAATCACTTTAGCAAAGTTTGTACTATGTTTTTACTATTTTCTGCTTATTTTGATAAATAAAATATTTTTGTTTAATAAATATACTGTCATTTAAAATGTGTTAATATAAAACATATTTTAAAATACATAAACAAAATCATTTTCAAATGTAAAGATTTTGAAAGCATTAAAGGAGATCCCATAGTAATTGAATATAGATTTAGTAGTAGCAAATTATATTTTATTATATGATATGATTAATATTTGTTTTTAAATATGATGGTTTCATTCTAAATATGGTGATTATCTATAAGATGGACACCCAACATAATATATGATATTTACCATCTGAATCTACTAATGCCATGTCAACAAATGGAAAAGTCTGCCATCTATTAATTGTCATTTTAATTATTGTGCCTTTTTGCCCCAACAGCAGGGGTGCTTTTTACCACAAATACCATACTTTTACATATTCTTTAATGTGTTATTTAAAAACTGCTGCTTTAAATCTACAACATTTTTAAAAACACCAAACATTAGATGAAGCAAGCACAGAATCGACTTTGTGCTGCTGCCTGCAATCGTGTCAAAGATCAAAAAAAATAGCGGATGTTTTGGAAAGTGCTACACCACATTTTTCTGCCATCTAGTGGTTTAGAGGAAAATATTATCAAAGGCGATGCAATCTGAGAACTTTGTGACCCTGCATAGACAGCAACACAACTGACATGTTCAAGGCCTAGAAAGGTAGTAAAGAAATGTCACATCAGGGGTTCAACCTTAATTTTTTGAAGCTGCGAGGAGTGTTATGAGACAAAAAGTATTCTCATAGCTTCATAAAATTAAGATTGAACCACTGATGTCACATGGGCTATTTTAACAATGTCCTTACTACCTTTCTGGGCCCTGAACCGTGGTACTTTTGTTGCTGGGTCAGAAAACTCTAGAAATATCTTAATTCAGTTTGGAATGACATGAGGCTGAGTATTTAATGACAGAATTGACATTTTTGGGTGAACTATCCTTTTATAAACTCACTTTAATGTTTCTCTGTTCCTCTCTCATTTCTTCCACTATCAAAATCGGATTCTTCAAACTCACAGAAAAGTCAAAGCTGGTATAACGTAAGTCTATTTTGTTATTCTTTATTATGTTCTGCTCATATCGAATGATTTTTGATGTTGAATGTTGTGTTGTGTGTTTGTATGATCTTATAGGGTTCATTCTTTAGGAAATGGATGTTGTTTTTCTTTATTTAAATACTATATTGTTGCTCATCCACATGGCTTTATCAGTTATGGAATGATGGGAATCATGTGAATCTGGGAGGTTGTTTGAGTTAAACTGCTTTCACAGACATTTCAAATGATTACCTCTTTCTTGTATAAGACTGGATGTTTGACCTGACATTTCCCAGCATTTGTTTTCCTGTGGGAAAGAATTGATTTTTTATTTTCTTCGGGTCAGCCAGCTCCTAATGGCATTTTTTCATCTTTTTACAAGTGCCTTTGTGATGTTGTGTCAATGTGTTATGGTCGGTCATAACCTCTTGCAGAACAGCGGAACAAAGACTGCAGTGTTCTTTCTCCCAAATAAACAGTGTTTCTGTTTTCGTCATGGATCAGACTGTGTTACAGCTTGAGCATAATACATTTAAAAATGTATATGCGTGGTATAACTCGGGTAATTTAATTCTGGAGGAATCTGATGAAAAATATTTAGGTTCTTTTCTGAAACTCATGTCAGATTTTTTTTTCTCTCTCTCTCTCTCTCTCAAGAGAGAGAAAAATCTGAGAAGCAACGGCTTAAGAAACGTTACACTTTACATATTCCTACATTTTATATTTTAAAATGTAAAAGCAGAATTGAATGTTTTCATAATGCACGCACAGTATTTTGCATTTCTTTACAGGCATATTTTTTTCAACTTAACGGACAAATCCTAAATATACTATATGTGACCCTGGACCACAAAACCAATCATAAGGGTCAATTTTGAAGATTTATACATAATCTGAAAGCTGAATAAACAAGCTTTCCATGGGTGAACACAAATTAAAATATATTTAATGCAATCCGAGAGGTTTCTGACCTTGCATAGACAGCAATGCAACTGACACGTTCAAGGCCCAGAAAGGTAGAAGGAACATTGTTAAAATAGTCCATGTGACATCAGTGGTTCAACCTTAATTTTTTGAAGCTACGAGGAGTATCACGTCAAAAAGTATTCTTGTAGCTTTTTAAAATTAAGGTTGAACCATTGATGTCACATGGACTATTTTAATGATGTCCATACTACCTTTCTGGGCCCTGAACGTGGTACTTTCACTGCTGTCTATACAGTGTCAGAAACAGTGTTGGGAAAAGTTACTTTTAAAAGTAATGCATTACAATATTGAGTTATTTTATAAAAAAATTCTTTATAAAAAAAATTGTCTTACTTAGTTACTCTATATGGAGAGTAACACGTTACTTGTGTCAGCTGGGCTGGTCTTGCTTATTTATTTATTAATAACAAAACCCCAAACTTCATATTTCTGGCAACTGTAAAGACCCATGTTAAAAGTAAAATTAATAAGTCTCAGGCAAAAGAAAGTGGCTTTGCATTGCTCTTCACTCCTGATTTCTTTAAACATGAGGAGAGATGTCAATGAATAAATGGGAAAACAAAGTAACTGGCACTACTTATTTTAAAAAGTAACTCAAATATTTCATTATAAATCTAAAAGTAATGCATTACTTTAATACTTACTTAAAAAAGTAATCTGATTACGTAACTTGCATTGCTTGTAATGCGTTACCCCTAACACTGGTCAGAAAGCTCTTAAAAAAAAAAATAAAAAAATCTGAGAAAAAAGCCTTAAGAAAACTTCTCATATTGTCTACATTTTATCTCTACATTTTATATTTTAAAATTTGATTTCTTATATTTTAGCCCATTTTCCCCTAGAATCAATATAAAAGCAGAATTGAATGTTTATATAATGAGCAGTATTTTACAGTTCTTCACAGGCATTTTTTTTTTTGCAATTTAACGGACAAATCCTGATTATATTATTATATTACATGTGACCCTGGACCACAAAACCAGTCATAAGGGTCGATTTTAATTAATTTTAAATAAGCTTTCCATTTACATATGGTTTGTTAGGATAGGACAATATATTGCCAAGATACAACTATTTGAAAATCTTGAATCTGAGGGTGCAAAAGAAAGTAAAGAAGTAGTAAAGAAGTAAATGATCTGTGCTCAGCTGAACTGACCAGGGTGAATTGCCATGTGGATGATGGCTCAAACTTGGCTCAAAAATGTAAGGTGGTTACAAGGACACTGTATGGGCACAAAACTTCTGCATGTCTCCATAAACAGAAGAAAACAGGATGTGTGGACGCTAGCATCTGTGTGCAGATAACAGTGCCTGTTTATAAAGATCAGCAGGAAACAATGATGCTGGGACTCTCTCCAAGTGTGAGCTTATCAGAAAATATTAAACTGCTCATTTTTGTTTTTCCTGGGTGGGCAGACAACCACAAGCTGTAAGATGTCAGCTGTAAACACTCTTCCAAAGTCCATTCCACCAGTGAAGAAAAAGCATTTTCACCACAGGACTGTAAATAATCACATCCCGTGTGGTCGCAGGGAAGATCAAGTCAAGTCAAGTTTATTTGTATAGCGCATTTTAAAATCCATTACGTTTCAAAGCATCTTTACAGAAAATGCATTAGTCCTTAACCGTGAGTCAACTGTGAGCAACAGACTCATCCTTCTACATCTCCAACGACCGCACCTGGTTAGATTTTGATGATTTTGGTTTCAATTAAAGTACATACATAACAGTTACATTTGTGTGCTCATATTTACCAACATGACCCAGACTTGATGTTAGGCAAACAACCCAACATTTCTTAGAGCTTAGGGACTTTCTTAGAGCTTCCGTAACAAATGCGATGAGATGGTTCTACCGAGTGTCTTGCTCCTGAGCTGAACAATGTGTGTGCCTCAGTAGTGGCCTCAGATGTTTTGCTTGAGAGGGGATTGGAGGAGAGGCCAGAAAGAGAGATGATTCACCCATTTGGCATTCCCTCAACATCCCCCCTTCCTCCAGCGCAGGAAGTTAACTCGAGTTCGTTCACCCCGTGAGAGTGCGAGTACGAGGGAGAGAAGGAAGACTGAGGCGTTGTCCTTGGCCGTGCCTCAACACCAACACCATAAAATGACTTGTGCACAATGGGGGCCTCTGTGATTCTCTCTTAAACTTTCTTTATCTCAGTGTTCTATATTTTGCTCCACCTCCCACTGTTTGATCTCTTACTCCCACCTTATGAAACCAAAAAAACACCCCTCTGTTGTTCATGCTGCTTTTTTGGGTTTCGCAGTGAAATTACAACATTTGTGCTAGTGCCTTGTTTAGGCATTAAGCCCCTCAGGGTCTTCACGAAACTGACACTAGCAGCTATGACTGCAGTATAAATGGTGTTTTTCCAACATTTCTGGAGAGACATGAAATCTAGGTTGACCTGGGATGGGGAGGGGTGTAATGACAGTCCTAGGAGAAGCATATAAATCTCACAGCTCTTCGATCATGAGTGAGAAAAATGTACAGCCTGAAGCAAAGAGCTTACTACATCTGACACGGCCCCTCCTCTCTCCTCTCCTTGGCATTCTATTGGCCATCTGGCTTCCCTAGCTCCTCCCACTCCCTGTTTCTCACACACAAACACTCTATCAGGCCACTCCCACTCCTCTTGGCAGAATTGTTTTGTAGAAAGTCTCAGTGAGAACTCTTTCCTGCCATAGTAAAGGGTTGCTTGAGCTCAAGCTGGTCTTTCTGTGAGATTTAATGAGAAATTTCACAGACTCTGGGAAGAAATTTACTCAAAAGCGACTCGCAGCAGATGAACGCATCTTGGCCTGCAAGGATATTAATGCGTGTAATTTTGACTATGCATGCTTAAAGAACTTTTTTTTTGTCTGAAGAGAAGAGTTTTTTCCCAGCAGGTGGTTGTTTTTGGGGGTTCCTCAAGCAGTCAAACACTGTTTTTGGATTTGTGTAAATAGATGTTCGCCTCTGGAAATTTCTAGGATAATGGTCTCACAATGTGGTTTTTCTTATCACAATGTGGAATTTCTTCTCGCCATGCAAATGTTCAAATTAGATACCTTAACGGAAAACCTTCAAAAACCATTTGGATCTGAAACATTGTGAAGTGGCAACAGTCCTCCATTATTGTCTGGATCTGAAACTGCTTCTTGTATTTTGTAAATTTGGTGGATCAGCAGGCATCAACCCTAAAACAAGAAGCGGCATCAAAAGCATCAAGGGATCAATTATAAGCAGCAAACATTGTTACCACTAAATGTCCTTTGTGTCTTGTTAAAAATTTGACTCATTTCTTTAAGGAAAGCATACTCCATTTTCATTGTCAAGAGCGATGAGTGTCTCTTAATGTGAGGAGTTCTCCTGCTGTCTGTGGAGGATTGTTTGGCTGGTGTTTAGGTGCTGAGACTCACTTAAACAACAAAATAGGTTATGCCAAAGTACAGTTGCAGAGGTTACTCCAGGTCATTTCAGAGTGTGGCCTGGTGAAGCTGGACTGGAGGTCAGCGCGCATGCCGTGAAGCATTGCACCACTCTTAGGAGCTGAGACAATAAGTGGCAACGTCTCCAAAACTGGACAGGAGCGATGGAAGTCCTCAGTTTTGAGGCAGAGTCTGATTGGCTCTAT
Organism: Labeo catla; assembly: GCA_012976165.1. Taxonomy (NCBI): domain Eukaryota; kingdom Metazoa; phylum Chordata; class Actinopteri; order Cypriniformes; family Cyprinidae; genus Labeo; species Labeo catla. The sequence goes on along the minus strand of VONZ01000918.1, from coordinate 160,406 downwards.
GACTGGGAGGCGGTCCAAGAACCCGAAATCCCCCCGTGTGATTGGACGGACTGGGACTGGGATTCCGAGAATGTTCCTGCTGTAAGCAACCAATCAGAAAGCAGGAGAGAAGGGAGGCGTCTCCCTTCTTTTTATTTGGCTTTGGTTTAATTAGATCATGAGCATTTCACAAATGGTTTGCTGTTTCAGTCGGGACAGGAAGTACTGTTCTTTGGTGTAGATAAAGCCAACAGAGCTATATATATATATATAAATATATATATATATATATATATATATATGTATATATATACAAACAAATGACACCCATTTTATAGAATGACCCTTTCCAGTTTGTCTATAACAAACAATGTATGAGGTCTTCGTACCTTCTTGGGAATGCTGAATGTTTTAAGGTCTCTGTTTGGATGTTTGTGGCTGTATGTGTGTTTATGTTAGGGGTGTAACGGTACACAGATGTCACGGTTCGGTACGTACCATGGTTCGAGGGTCACGGTTCGATTCGATTTCGGTACAACAGAAAAAAAAAACTACTATGCTAGATTTCTTTTCATTTATTTTAAACAGACAGTAGTACAAATTACAATTTTTTCCACCTACATGTGAAAATACTAAATATATCAAATTAATGTCATATATAGGTTATAAAATCTGCAGTACATATATACATACAAGGAATAAACGCTTGAAATATATTTAATTTAGTTAACTGACAGACAAAGGAAAAAACTGTGCGACACGTAACATAGCCTATATTTGCTGAGTTTCAGTTCAGTTTTATGACAGAAAGGAAACTCAAATGGCAGAAAGCGACAACCTGTTTGTTTTTTTGCATTTTTTTTTGTTTAAATTGATTTTGCTGGTTTGAGGAAAGTTGAAGTAAAACACAGACACAAAACATATCAGGCTTTGGTACTTCATCAAAATAAAAACAGTGAAACAAAGATGAGCGCCCGCCTCACTGTGTCACCGTTAGAAAGCGACTGAAGTACAAATTCTATAATTTACAACTTTTGGCATTCGCTGTTCTTCTGCTGGCGGTTATCAAACAGAGTTGCATTACTGCGGGCGCCCCCTTCTGCATTGAGGGTGAATTGCCTGTTTTCGTCATAAGGCCTCACGCACCAAACCGAGATGCCCGTACCGTGACGTTTCGATACGAATACATGTATCGTTACACGCCTAGTTTGTGTGTTGTACACAGCTGGTCTCATTCTCTCTGTCCTCTTTTCTCTCAGGTTTTGAGCCCCACATACAAACAACGAAATGAAGACTTCAGGAAACTCTTTAAGCAGCTGCCCGACACAGAGCGCCTCATTGTGGGTGAGTCTTATATTTGGTGTGTGATTGGAAACAATATGTATAAAACATGGAAAAGTTTAATGTATGAAAGTGGCCTGTGTATCTTAACCTCTGACCTCTCGCCTCACCTTGACAGACTACTCCTGTGCCCTGCAGAGAGATATCCTCCTGCAGGGTCGCCTCTACCTCTCTGAAAACTGGATTTGTTTCTATAGCAACATATTCCGCTGGGAAACGCTGGTGAGTTGATGAATTGCTCTCATCTTGGAGGGCATCAGTCTCTCATGCCATACTCTTGCACTGCTGGATCAGCAAAACTGAGCTAATTTCTGCCCTTCTTTTGAAGATGTAGTACTTTATTTGTCTTTTAGCTCTGGAAATAGTGATGTGCATTGAATATACTGTGCTGAGATGCAGCTGCTTCTGGTTTGCTGAGTTTGTGTTGTCTTATGTGCGTAGCTGACTGTGAGGTTGAAAGATGTTTGCTCCATGACGAAAGAGAAGACGGCTAGACTCATCCCCAATGCCATCCAGCTGTGCACGGACAGTGAAAAGGTAAACACAGGCCTTTGACTTTTACATAACACCAGTAATGTACAAACGCTAAATATCCACTTAATTTCCTCCAGCACTTTTTTACCTCATTCGGGGCAAGAGATCGGACGTACATGATGATGTTCAGACTCTGGCAAAATGCTCTACTGGACAAGGTTGGACAAGACATGGCATTATATCCATTGATTTGTCAAAAACAAATGTTAGCCCACAGATTTTTTATGTCTTTTGTTTTTATCTAGCCATTATGTCCCAAAGAGCTGTGGCACTTTGTTCATCAGTGTTATGGGAATGAACTGGGTCTGACCAGTGATGATGAGGATTATGTACCTCCTGATGACGACTTCAACACCATGGGGTGAGTTTTCCCCCGTCGTGGATGTTCAACCATTTCGATGATTCATAATTTACAAATCTCCACCCTCTCTCACAGGCTTTTTAGAAGAGCCTGAGAAAACAGATGTTCCTTTGTAATTTTAGGGATTTCTAAATGATCATATGACACTTTAGACCGGAGTATTGACTGTTGAAAATTCAGCTTTGCACCACAGGAATAAATTATATTTTAAAATTTATTAAAATATAGAATAGTTATTTTAAGTTGTAATAATATTTCACAGTATTGTGTTTTTACTATATATATATATATATATATATAGTACAATTTTTTTTTAAACAGTAAGATTTTTTATGTTTTTTTAAAAAAGTCTCTTCTGCTCACCAAGCCTGCATTTATTTGATCCAAAGTGCAGCAAAAACAGTAACATTTTGAAATAATTTTTAGCATCATTACTCCAGTCACATGACCCTTCAGAAATCATTCTAATATTCTGATTTGATGTTGAAAACAGCTGAGTAGAATTTTTTCAGGTTTCTTTGATGAGTTCAGAAAGTTCAAAGGAGCAGCATTTATCTGAAATATAAATCTTTAGTAACATTATAAATGTCTTTATCATCACTTTTGATCAATTTAAAGCATCCTTGCTAAATAAGAGTATTAATTTCTATAATTTCTTTCCCCAATAAATAAATAAAATAATTATACTAACTCCAGGCTTTTGAATGCTGTAGTGTATAATGTTACAAAAGCTTTTTATTACAGATAAATGCTGATCTCTGTATCTTTTTATTCATCAAAGACTCATGAAAAAAATTTACTCAACTGTTTTAAATATTGATAATAATAATAATGAAGAATGTTTCTTGAGCAGCAAATCAGTATATTAAAAATGATTTCTGAAGGATCATTTGAGACTGGAGTAAAGACTGAAGTAATAAATAAAGACTGGAGTAATGATGCTGAATATTTAGCTTTGATCACAGAAATAAATTACATTTTAAAATATATTCAAATAGAAAGCAGTTATTTTAAACAGAAAAAATATTTCACAATATTACTGTTTTTGGATCAAATAAATGCAGGCTTTTTGAGCAGAAGAAAATACTTTAAAATACAACAAACCAAAAGCTTACCCAATCAGATACACCTAGTCAAACTTGTTATATTTGCTGTAGGCATCTTCATTTCCCCTTTTCACCCACTGTCCATCAGTCCATTCCATTGCTATCTGTGGGAGAGGGTCTATTCTGCTGCCCGAGCTGGTAATCTTGACCTGCAGCTGTTGCCCCTCTCCCTGGTGCAGGTACTGTGAAGAGATTCCTGCCGAAGACAACGAGGTCAATGACAACTGCCCCAAAACCCCAGACGCCAAAATGGACATCAGTCCCCAGCTCCACAGGAAGGTTTTCCCCAACAGCAGTCTGAATTCCACAGACAGCACAGACGCTCCGGTCAACGTAAGCACCAGATCCCTTCACACAACAATCGCTGTGTTACTGTGGCTATAGTAGTTTATATGATATTAATGGTTTAAAGTTGCCATACCTGACCACTACACCATAATGTTAGGATGGCAAACACATATTTTGAACGTTTGATATTCTTTCTGTCTGTGTAGTTTGACGTGCCCCCAGTAGAGGACTTCAGTGGCTGCGTCCCAGAAGACCTCCTACCCCTGCCGTTACCTGACAACAAGCTGTCAGAGACCAGTGGCTCCGCCCATGTCCCCGTCCCCTCACCATCCCTTGATTTCAACGACAATGAGGACCTCCCCACTGAGCTCAGCGACTCCTCAGAAACACACGATGAAGGTGTGTACACTCTTTCAAAAACTGATTTTTTACCATTTTTGTATTCTGTACCACATAGTGTTTTCCGTGTTCTCAGCAGGGGAAGTGCAGGCCTTCCAGGAAGATCTGAATGGGAAACTGTACATTAATGAAGTGTATAAGTTCAGTGTGGATAAACTGTATGACATCCTCTTCACTGAATCCCAATTCATGAGGGAGTTTCTGGAGCAGAGACGCTTCTCAGGTTGACCAACTCTGTCTAACTATCTGTTTTTCTGCCTACAACCGTCGATCTGTCTGTTACTGATTTGACCTTTTTTCTCATTTCAGATGTGGTCTATCACCCATGGAGGAAAGAGGACACTGGTAATCAGACCAGAGAGATCATGTACACCATCTCCCTCTCCAACCCACTCGCCCCAAAGACGGCCACAGTCACAGAGACACAGGTGAGCTCACCTGATGAGATAAACAAGTCACGTACACCATACGGGACATGTTTAATGTCATTTTGTCTTTATGATTATGCTATCAAAAGCTGTACTTTCTTTGTTTTTCTTTAGACTTTGCACAAGGCCAGTCAAGTTAGCGAGTGTTACATCATCGACGCTGAGGTGATTGCTCACGACGTCCCGTATCACGATTACTTTTACACGCTCAACCGCTACATGCTCACTAGAGTCGCCAAGAACAAGTGCCGCCTGAGGTAAAGCTAGTGCTTTATATTTATTCATTCTTTTACTAAACATAATTATGTTAATAATAACATGTAATGGTTTGCAAAAACATTTTATAGCATGTAAGGGTAAAAAGCTGTTTTTTATTTTATTTTATTTTTATTTTTTTTGTTATTAATCTAAAAGGGTGTCAGCTGAGCTACGCTACAGGAAGCAGCCATGGGGACTGGTCAAGGGCTTCATAGAGCGAAACTTCTGGAGTGGCCTGGATGAATATTTTAGGTATTTAGGTAAGTTTTGGTAGAGCAGGGACTAATAAAACAAAACTACAGAATAAAGTAAAAAATGATCAAGATAAATGTGACCCTGGACCACAAAACCAGTCGTAATAATCAGTTTTTTTAAACTGAGATTTAGGCTGCAAGTCCTGCGTAATTTTTCGATTGTTCTCAGTGGGAGCGCTGCGTTTTTAAAACACCAGGGGCATGCAGAGCGCTGGGTGTCTTTTTTGCGCTGAACGCTGAGCGTTCAGGTGTTTTTTTTCTCTGCGGCGGGAGTTGAAGAATGTTCAACTTTAAGTAAAACGCTGCGCTCATCACAGTCACTTTCTAGTCAGCTAACCAGTCGAAGTGCAGGAGAGGTGAGACTAATACCCTGCTTGTACAACGACTGAACAAGAACGGATAAGTTAATATTGCTTATCTCTGAGTATTTATGTCTTTACCAGATGGAATTGCCAGACAACCATATTGCTGTTATAAAAATAATGCTTGGAGAAACATTTTATTTGCTATGCGTTTGCCATTACTTAAGCAGATATTTTGTATCATAACAACCACAGCGTCTCAACGGAAAAAAACGCTGTGCTCTCAAGTGCTCACTGCTGAGAGTTTTCAGCAGAGTGCCTGATGTTTTCATCCAGCTAAAAACGCTTTGGTGGACACGCAGCCTTATATTATCTTAATAAATTAGCTTTCCATTGATGTATGCTTTGTTAGGATAGAACAATATTTGGCTGAGATGCAACTATTTGAAAATGTGGAATCTGAGGGTGCAAAAAAATCTAAATATTGACTAAATCGCCTTTGAAAAGTTTTTCAGATGAAGTTCTTAGCAATGCATATTACTAATCAAAAATTAAATTTTGATATATATACAGTAGGAAATTTACAAAATATCTTCATGGAACATGATCCTTACTTAATATCCTAATGATTTTTGGCATGAAAGAAAAATCAATAATTTTGACCCATACAATGTATTATATACATTGGCTATTGCTACAAATAGACCCGTGTTACTTAAGATTGGTTTTGTGGTCCAGGGTCAGCAATACCATTTATGCCAATAGTGGACTTTCAAAAATTAAATCTAAATTTTGAACATTTTATTTAATTTAGTTGTAAAAAATAACGATAAAAATAGTTTTGCTTACAGTGTAACCAATAATAAAATAAAAAATATCGCTGCAAGCAGTGGTTACCGGGGTTCAAGGCATTTAAACGCATGTAGAAAAAGACATTATTTAGCAAGCCTGTAACCATCTAGGTAATTTACTATTGAAATATTATTATTTATTTTTTTTAACATTTATGACTGTTATAGCGCCAGCTATGGTCCAGTCTCCTTAAAACTTTGCATGCTTGTTTAGAATCACCTGTCGCATGTGCTCACCAGGTTTCACACGGTTCTGAGTTTTCTTTTAGGCTTTGCAGGATTTGGGGTAAATTTAGACAAGCCCCTTTTATAAATGGCCGCGTTATAGATTCCCAAAGGGTAAATTTCAACTTTTTTTTTTGGATAATTATTGACCTAGAGAGTCCTGAGAATTGACCTACAGTGTTTTTTTCCAGTATGAGTAAAAAAAATCTTAGTCATTTAACCAACGTGTTTGACAGCAGTTGTTCTAAAGGCAAAGTTGTCCGGAATGAGGAGTCCTGAGGTACGATATGACTGTCGCGTGTATGTGCGAAAACCTAAACAATGTACAATCGTTTACGCCCTTGAAATATGCTATATCGCCCCCTAGTGGCCGATTTCTTTCAAATTTCTCACAGACCTTAGGGGCCGTGAGTCAAACAGGCCCACCACGTTTCGTTTAGATTGGCCTCCGTTAACCTTGTCTGCTCAAAATTCATCTGCCAAGGGTGGCCATGTTTTTTTTTTGTTTTTTTTTTGTTTTACGATTTTTGTCCTGTGACCTTAGATTGAGTTCTTACATAAATGTTCTGAGTTTGACAAAGATCTAATTCCATTCAGGAGTTATAGGCATTTTACTAAAAGTGGCCCCACCCCTTTCAAACGTTTTGGTGTCCCTTTGCGACGGTTAGTCAGGCTGATTGGGGCAAGCCTTGGTCATGTTGTCAGCTGTGTGAGTACTACCATCCCTCCAGAATAAAAAAAAAAAAAAACGATAAAAATGATATCTATTTCTCTCTCTTTGTTCTGTGTGTGTAGAGCTGGAGTTGAGTAAGGTACAGCTGGTGCTATCTGAACAGTCTCCCAAATCCAAAGCGCTACGCACAGCTACAGTGAGGCGAAGGAAACGGCCGCTGACGCACATGAGGCAGCAGCACCTGGACGAGGCACTCAGCCCCGTCACCACACCTGAGGATGAGAAAAGTGTCATCCAACGCATCAAACACGTGGCAGGTGTGACATTAGCCAGATCTCTCTGAGATACGTCTATGTATTGCACCTGGACAATAATGCTGGTTTTGTGATGTTGATTATAATGTACAGTATGTGCTGTCGCAGGATCCACACAGACCAGACACATCCCGGACCACGGCTCTGAAGGCCTGGCTCTTTACAGCGTTTCCAAACTCCTGCTTATAATCAGCTCTGTGTGAGTATTCAGTGAGAAACCATCTTTTCTCAACTGTTTTTCTCCCAAATTGCTTTAATTTAAAGGTGCCATGCGAAGGAAGTTTCTTATTATGATATACAAGAATATGATGTATACATTTTGTAGCATGCTATAGAAGAGTAGAATAGGCACCTTTAAAGTCTTCACTGCACGTTTCATTCAGCGTCTACTCTGGTCTGATAGTCTTCATATTGTGTAACTTTTGCACCCTCTGTTATATTTTTAGAGGATGAAAATGTTTCTCCGTTTATTTCACGTTTCATAGTGACGTTATAAGTAACTCACACTGTTGGTCAGCTGAAATTCATTATGCTCTGTTGTTCTTTGGCTTCATGTCTTTTCTCTCTCCTGTTTTCATTGCATCTTGCAGGATTTGTGTAAGGTATTCAATGTTTTCATCTGTAACGTGAAACGTTTTTAGCTGCATTAAGATTTATGGTTCATGAGCTGATCAGAGTTTGTCCTTTTCTGCTCCTTAGTCTGGTGCTTTTGGTCTTTTTGAACATGATGCTGTTTTATAAGCTATGGATGCTGGAATACACGGCTCAGAGTTTGACCTCCTGGCATGGTCTCAGGTCTCATGAAAGGTAACTAGATTTTTGAATGTATTTATTTGTTGTTTTTAAGAGATGGAATGTAAGGTTTTTCAAAACTTAAAAAAAAAAAACACGTAACTCCTAACCCGTGCTGTTTATGTCACTCTGCATAAAATCATTTTAATCTGTGTTTTTGTTTTGTTAGTAGTAACAATGTAAAAGCACTTACAACATCAAATCATAATTTAACAGTATTACATAAGTTCTTACCTCACTACCCAAATATTTTTTTTAATAAACCTACAGTACACTACCAGTCAAAAGATTTTTAATGTTTTTTTTTTTAATTAAGTCTCTTCTGCTCATCAAGCCTGCATTTGTTTGATCAGTACAATTTTGAAATATTTTTTCTGTTTTCTATTTGAATATATTCCAAAATGTAATTTATTCCTGTGATCAAAGCTAAATTTTAAGCATCATTACTCCAGCCTTCAGTGTCACAGATCCGTCAGAAATCATTCTAATTCTAGCAGCTCATTTGCTGCTCATTAAACATTTTTTTATGAAATAAAAAGCTTTTGTAACATTATACACGATACCATTCAAAACCTTTGAGTCAGATTATTTTTATAGAAATAAAATTATAGAAATAAAATTTAGGAAGTAATACTTTCATTTAGCAAGGATGCTTTAAATTGATCAAAAGTGATGATAAAGACATTTATAATGTTACAAAAGAGCTCTATTTCAGATATATGCTGTTCTTCTGAATTTTCTATTCATCAGAGAAACCTGAAAAAATTCTGCTCAGCTGTTTTCAACATCATAATAATACTAATAAATGTTTTTGAGGAGCAAATCAGAATATTAGAATGATTTCTGAAGGATCATGTGACTGGAGGAATGATGCTAAAAAATTCAGCTTTGAAATCACAGGAATAAATTGCATTTTAAAATATATTCAAATAGAAAACAGTTGTTTTGAATAGTAAAAATATTTCATAATTGTACTGTTTTTGCTGTACTTTGGATCAAATAAATTCAGGCTTTGTGAGCAGAAGAGATTTCAAAAAACAAAAAATGTTACTGTTCAAAAACTTTTGACTGGTAGTCTAGCTCAATATTCTCAGAAAAGTCTATCTTCTTTCTATTTCAGATTTTGCTTTTTAAGTCTTATTTCTCTACATTTTTCAGAACATAAGTGGAAAAATACTGATTAAGAAACTGATTTTTGCAGCGTATGAACATGAATGATACATATGTAAGGAATGTTTTTGGCTCTCTGTGTGTTTTGCAGTAAACTTCCACAGACACAGATTGAATGGGCTCAGCTTTTGGAATCTCAGCAGCGTTACCATGAAAACGAGCTGGAGAAATGGAGGGAAATAATAAAGTCATCTGTGCTGTTGTTAGATGAGGTAATCTCAAGTACAAGTTTGAAAAATGGGAAACTTTCAAAACAGCATCATATCAATAATTACTTTAAAAATGACTTGAAAGTGTTCCATATATTCTAAATCTTTGGAGTGAACTATTCCTTCATTAAAGGATTTCAAAGATGTGTTTGTGTGTTTACAGATGAGAGAGTCTCTCATGAAGCTACAGAAAGGTATCGGGTTAAGAGACTACGATTCAGACACTGAAGAAAGGAGAAGTCGCTATCACTGACGAACAGAGTCCCGGCTCAGTGAACGTAATGAACATCTCCACGTGTAAGCATCCAGATGAGCTGGGCCGGGGCTGGAGGGAGGCGGGGCATGGTAAGTGGGCGGCACTGACTGCAGTCCGACTGCAGTGCTGTGAGGCCTTTCTGACAACAGACACTGAAGGAAACCCAGTATTGTAATTTCTCTGTCTTCTCTACGATGAAAGAGCTGAAAACAAAAAGGAACGTGGCAATCGGTCTGTTCACCCAGGGCTAAAACAAACGCACCAAAACAATTCAACTGTCGCTTCAAAACGGACACAGACTCTCTGGTTTAAACACTCGGAAAACTTGAGAGGATGTTGGAACTCGGCAGCATCCCTTTTTTAAACCTTTTGGAGTCTGGGACCAGATAAAGAAAATACAGAGTTACTATCAGCAAGTGTTACGTGGACATGTACACATTTATTTATAAAAACAAAATATGGAATTGAATGATATTATGATACACATGAAAATATATTATTTCTATGTAGAGTTATATTTGTTGCCAGAGTTCATTTGTAACAGGCTTCCATGGAGAATCAAGGCTGGTTCCTTGATAGCTTGCGCCATGGTGCATCAACTATATGCAACTGGTATATCCTCCCCTGTTCGGAGGAATGACTTCCTCCGATTGGTTGATTTGCAATGGCGAAAGAGCCACGGTCAGTGAAGTTCCATCTACAAAGTGTCAATAGCTGCATTCCAGTTTCCATACACCTGCGTAAGTACTTACTTGTATAAACTACATATCAACCAGAGTTTGAGAGCAGGATGCAAATTTCACACCGAACAGGAAAACTCATCTTTTAAAATTTTAAAGACGGAACGATTTGTCAGAAGATTTTATGGTGACACAGAAGCCATGCAGACATGGTTTACAATTAGGCTTTAAAATTCATAAAAGTTGTTCATTTGTGAAAGTTATCATGATGAACAAAACATGCAGGAATCACCAACCATTGTTGGTCACAGAGCTTACTTTCTGCAATAAACCAAAAGCCAATGGAAAAATCCTTTTGGGTTTTTGTCGAGAAAACTAGCAGGTGGCCTGCAAAAATGCTCTATTGTATGGAAGAGTATGGAAATTGGGATGCAGCCTTCAAGTCAACCAAAACTCTCATGCAGTAACAGTTGTGGAATATTAATGGTTAACTACAGCAGGTCCAATCCAGCCAATAGCATCCATTCATTTGTAAACAAGATATTGTTACATGAATGTGTTTCTGTTCTCCCTCAGGGTTCATTCATATCCTGCGGGAAGCTGTAAACAACTTCATATTGCCAAGCTTTGATTTTAAAGCCATTCCATGTTTTTTTTTTTCCATGTTGTATGCTGTTTTTGTGTTTTGATGCTGAACCAGCTGCTGGACGGGTGAGAGATGCACAATGGACATGTGATATGAAAAAGTATTGTTTTTATGAGCATAGTGGAGCTGTGTGCTTACAGAGAGACTAGCAGTGGGTGTTTAGACTGAACTGTGAAAAATCCAGGTTATGCTTGAATTTACAAAGAGAAACTGTCTAGAAACTATGGCAATATAATAAAAAAAAGTGAACCTCATGAAAATGGTCAAATTGACTCTTAACCTCTTGAGGTGTCGTACGCAAAAACTCTCATACAAACTCCCACACACAAGTACATGATGTGTTTATAGTAGGAGCTGCGATCTATTAATATTGAGCCATGGTGCTCAAATTTGCCACTTGGTTTCGAGTCTAGGTTATTTTCTGACCCTGTTCTCCCTTTTCCTCCTCATCAAGAATATTTTTAATTCGTAAAAGGCCAAAATATCATTTTTAAATGTATTTAATCAAGTTTAACCAAGTAGAAAGTTTACAATCTAAAGAATGATTTGAATATTTAAATATTGGGTGTTTTTTGTGGTGTCCTTCATTTATTATTCAACATAGAGGCCTGGTTTCTAATTAATGTAGATTTTGCCATGGAATCAACTTGTTTAAAGTTCATTAAAGGAAATTTTAAAGGAAAAGCCTATTTTGAAAATAGGCTCATTGTCCAACTCTCCTAGAGTTAAACTGTTGAGTTTTACCATTTTCAAATCCATTCAGCCCATCTCCGGGTCTCGCGGTAGCACTGGCACGCTTAGCATAGATCTTTGAATCCGATTAGACCGATAGCATCTCACTCAAAAATGATCATATATAATGACAATATTTTTCCTATTTAAAACTTGACTCTTCTGTAGTTACATCATGTACTAAGACTGATGGAAAATGAAAAGTTGCGATTTTCTAGGCTGATGTGGCTAGGAACTATACTCTCATTCCGGCGTAATAATCAAGGAATTTTTGCTGTCGTACCATGGGTGCAGCAGGCACAATGATATTACGCAGCGCCTGAAAGTGACCGGCACTAAGTTTGTGTAGATGCAGAGTTGAAGCCGGCAGAGTTGACGGCTGCGTAATATTATTGCGCCTCCTGCACATGGTACGGCAGCAAAGTTTTTAGATTATTAAGCCGATATGAGAGTATAGTTCCCAGCCATATCGACCTAGAAAATCGCAACTTTTCATTTTTCGTCCGTCTTTGTACACAGTGTAGCTACACAAGAGTCAGGTTTTAAATATATAAAATATATCGAAACTCTTTGGTCATTTTTGAGCGAGATGCTAACGGTCTAATCGGATTCAATTATCTATGCTAAGCTATGCTAAAAGTTCTACCGCCAGACATGGAGATCGGCTGAATGGATTAGAAAACGGTAAAACTCAACTGTTTAGTACTAGGGGAGTTGGAAAATGAGCCTGTTTTCAAAAAAAGTGGAATGTTCCTTAAATAATTCCAGTTGTCTCTGGTACTGTTTAAGCCAATCTGTGACCCTGGACTACAAAACCAGTCATAAGGGTCTTTTTTTTTTTTAATTGAGATTTATACATCATCTAAAATATCAGCTGAGTAATTAAGCTTTCCATTGATGAATGGTTTGTTAGGATGGGACATTACTTGGCCGAGATACAACTATTTGAAAATCTGCAATCTTACAGTGAAAAAAATATAAATGTTGAGGAAATCGCCTTTAAAGTCCAAATAAAGTTCTTAGCTATGCATATTACTAATCAGAAATTAAGTTCTGATATATTTATGGTAGGAAATTAGAAAATATCTTCATGGAACATGATCTTTACTTAATATCCTAATGATTTTTGGCATTTAAAAAAAAAAAAAAGATCATTTTGATCCATACAGTGTATTTTTGGCTAATGCTACAACTATACCCGTGCGACTTACGACTGGTTTTGTGGTCCAGGGTCACATATACAGTATGAACTGATAAAAAGAGACCAGTTGAGAACATGTGAATCTGTCTCAGATGGACTGGTCTAATGTGTTCACTATGAACCAGTCCATTTTGTCCTGTGAGGTCCTATGCATGACTTTTGGAGCCTCTGCAATTCCATGTTGGTTTTAGTGGCAGACCTCTTATTCTGTTTTATAGCAACAAGGGCAATTAGGAAATGTAAAAATAGCATCTGCAGGCCGTAGTTATCAACTTGCACTGTTTATGCTAAGGGGTCAGTTAGCTGCTAAGAATAGACACACACAAAATGCATTTTTCATGATGGTTATGTTGCTAAAAAATCAATCCAGAACAGGGACTACAGTTCATTCATGTCTGCATTCATCCTCATTGTCATTAAACCAATATGCAGTATTAAATGTGCAATGTGTGTTCAAGTAGAGTGTGTAAGTACCACTGAAACTCCACATGAACCATGTGTGAATGTATTTTCGAGCTGAAAGACGATCCTTCATTTGGAAATAACCTACTGGTTTTGGAAGCACGGCTGATTTAGAAAGCATAATGTCTTTTGATGTCAAGCACTGGGAGGCCACAGCAATGGTGCCACATTGCTCACTGTCAGGCCCTAAAAGTATTATTTTTTAAGTTCTGCTAACAGTATTGTTTTTTTATTGTAGCCTATGTGCAAGGACAGGATGGTTGCTTTTCTATGGCCATGACTGTTATGGTCCAGATGGATAGGAGATTCTAACGTGTGTGTGTTTTTTTTTAAGGTCATGTCAAACCCAGGAGCAAAATATTGAGATAAAAAAAAATACACCAGGTTTATTTTTTTCCTGAAACATTGAAAGAAAGAAAAATGAATATGTATTGTAATTACAACATTGAGGCTTTTTTTTAATTATTTAAAAATTTCTTTACAAAAAAATGTATATACACAAGTATACTGAAATGTATGTATATGTTGTGTACAGTCGGTGCACATCCTACATGCGCTGGCCGCACTGTGGGATCCCTGAGAAACTTTAAAAAAAAAAATATAACTATACAATTTGTGTTGTCAAGAAATAGGCGGAATGAATAAAAGTATTTAAAAGAGATTTTTATTGCAGGGTATTACTTGCTACGTTTTCTGCATTTTAAATATTTATATATATTCTCCCAACATACTAAATGACCTTTATTCTGTCATTGTATTGCTTGAATTCTGTTAGTGTTTGTCTCCATCTTGTGGCTGATGATAGCACATACTGCACATTTAAAAATAAATTTTATTAGCATTAACCTTTGTAAACCGGGCTACTTCTGACATTTACACCACTGTGTCAGAAGTGTCTCTTTTGATCCACATTAACTCTATATTTAAGATGTTATAACTGTCCAAAAGTGGTACTCCTTTTATACCATAATGTTTTAATGAATAATTACTTGATTCTAATTTATCAACAAAATAGTCTTTCGAAGACACAGAAGGTAAATTGCAGTAATTGCTCATTTAGAGACGTGCTCTACTTGGAGATCTCTAGGGCTCTTTCGTCTAAACGCCCCAATTAATCTCAGTTTTTCAGGGAGAATAATTCCTCCGAGGCTCACCAAAATGACCCATATAATTGGTGAACAGAACAAAGAAAGGTTGCTACAGATGAAGAAAGATTTTTGTGTGAAACAACACTGAGGTAAGTAAATGTCAAACTGTAGTTTATGACCGGAGATGTAAATGCAAATCAATCAAGTGGATTTCTTTCTTCGTATTTCGCCGCTAAATACAGTGTTTTAGCTAATAACTAGTGACGTTTAAACAATCCTTCGTGTCAGAACACAGTACTTTCTTTTCATTTATTTAAAAAAAAAAAAAAAACATGTGGTGGGGAATTTTGTTTATCGTTAAACCCAGGGTCTGAAATTAACCAGGGAAAAAATCCCACAGAAAGTGAAAAAAAAAATCCCTCAAAAAAAGAAAAAAAAATGCTCTTTTTTTCTTTTCTTTTTTTTTTTTTATCTATAAAGGTAATACTAATAGTGACACGACGCCACAAACTAACACGCTATTGGTCAATCTATGGTGGTCGCGTTGCTCGCCTGCAGTAGGCGTCATGTCGATGAACACCCGCCCATGATTGCCGATCTCCTCCTCTTCCAGGAAGTGAAAAAAGGCGTCAAATAAGGAGGAACAAGGGGAAACACGTCCTCCTCACATCTGTCCCCTTCCCTCATTAATGCGTTAATCACATTAATGTTTTAGATTGTCGCGTAACGCAGCTGTATGATGTCCATTAGAGCGCGAAACAGAGAGATCTGCGCGGACTGCAGCGCGCCCGGTAAGACAAACAAAACAAACATGAAACAAACGCAAACAGACTGTGCTGAAGAGATCCTGTAGGGTTTTATTCAGTCAGATGTTTATAAAATGAATTTATCGGAGATTATTCTCAAGCAAACACTGTAATAATCCTCTCGGATTACATGGATATTGGTGCATGACGGTTCGCGGTTAACGGACAATAACGATATTCCCAATGGAAAATACCGCTAACTGATGATGATCAGGCCCTCGGCTTTTTTTTAATATTCAGATCAGTTATAATTTCTCTGCGAAGCAAAACCCCTTCTTTGTTTTAATAAAAGAAAGGAAAGACCATACAAAAATGTATGAAAACCACAGTTTCCATAAGAACGTCCAACGTTAGTTGCTATTAACAGTTATTGTTGTTAAAAAATCTATTGATAAACCAATATATTATTGAATTACTAGCCAGTACCCAAAAGGGAAGTGAAAATGTATTTATTCATCATATAATGACTGTTATTTTTACGTTATTTTTTTCATAACTAATACCTACACACTACACTACACAATATATTGTGACCCTGGACCACAAAACCAGTCATAAGTGTCACAAATTAATCTGAAATTCATCTTTCCATTGATATATGGTGTTCAATTGATATATTGTTAGGATGGGACAATATTTGGCTGAGATACAACTATTTGCAAAAAAAAAAAAAAAATCTAAATATGGAATTAAAGTCCAAATTAAGTTCTTAGCAATGCATATTACTAATTAAAAATAGTTTTGATATAATTACGGTAGGAAATTTCCAAAACGTCTTCATGAAACATGATTACTTAATATCCTAATGATGTTTGGCATAAAAGAAAAATTGATCATTTTGACCCAAACAATGTATTGTTGGCTATCGCTACAATATATACCTGTGCTACGTAAGACTGGTTTTGTGGTCCAGTGTTGCATTTGTTTTAGTTTTCTAAAAAACAATATGCAGAACCGTCTGTTTTAGGTTTTATATATACACAAGAATAAATAATCTACACCAATGAAACAGTAATTATACATTTTTACTTATGGTATTGTTGCGATATTGCAATACAGCAGGTCTAAATGATCTACATACATCTTTATTTTGGACTAATTTGACTTTTTAAAATGCTGTTTGTTGCTCACATAAGAATGAATGTGTGTAAAAATTATAAAAATTCAGAAACCTGTTGTTTATTATCTTCAGCAATATTAGAGAATGATCTTAAAATGATCTTGTTCTTCAATGGAAACAAGCACATCTGGCCGTTTGTACAAAGCCTTAATGTCACAAATGAATGCTTATACGTGACTCTGGACCACAAAACCAGCCATAAGTCACACAGGTATATTTGTAGCATTAGCCAAAAATACATTGTATGGGTCAAAATTATCAATTTTTCTTTTATGCCAAAAAATCATTAGGATATTAAGTAAATATCATGTTCCATGAAGATATTTTGTAAATTTCCTTCCATAAATATATCAAAACTTAATTTTTGATTAGTAATATGCAAGAACGTCATTTGACTTTAAAGGCGATTTTCTCAATATTTTTATTTATTTATTTATTTTTTTGCACCCTCAGATTCTAGATTTTCAAATAGTTTTATCTTTGTCGCACATTGTCCTATTCTGACAAACCATACATCAATGGAAAGCTTATTAATTCAGGCTTCAGATAACGTGTGAGTCTTAATTTAAAAAAATTATGATTGGTTTTGTAGTCCAGGGTCAAATATATATTTTGCAAAAACAAGTTTTGTAGAGCTCATTAGGAGTATAAGGAGGAAAAATGACTAGTAAATAATGTCAGGATCTGCCTTTGGAGGGGAATTTGAAACTCGTTGTGCAACACTTGGTCACCCACAAAGCTTTTCTCTCTCCCTCTCAGATCCTCGTTGGGCCTCGATCAATCGCGGAGTTCTGATCTGTGACGAATGCTGCAGTATTCACAGAGGTCTGGGCCGTCACAGTTCTCAGGTCCGGCACCTGACCCAAACTCCGTGGCCCTCCTCACAGCTCCAGGTGAAGACCCACACTGCATGCTTTGATGGGGAACGGCTTAGCTTTGCATTTCCTGAGGTTCATTAAAAGGAAATGGGGCATTGTATCTCAGTTCCTCAGACTGAAATAGAATGCAGCGGTCTGCACAGCTTCCCGCATCAGCCTCTTCTACTGCTCTGTTTCTATTCTAGCTAAGTTGTTACACGTCACGTCCAGCAACTTGACTTGTAAACAAGAGCTAAACAAGTGATGCTGGATTAGGCTAAATTCAGACATGTGGTTAATTGCTCAAGCTGCCAAAACATCTGTGTCGACACTTCTCATGTATCTTGCTGACGTTGGAGTTAGAGAAATGCCATTGCAGCAATTTCTGTTCATTTTCTGTCTCAAAGTAAAAGTTGAGGTGATGTTTTTGGTGTTTATGCACAGATGGTAAAGTCCCTGTATAATAATGGAGCGAATTCAATCTGGGAACACAGTCTTCTGGATCCATCCTCCATCATGAGTGGAAAACGCAAAGCCAATCCTCAAGACAGAGTCCAGTGAGTCCCATATCGTGACGTTTAGAACCAAGTTAGTCCCTCAGCATGAACATTCTCACTTTATTGTTTATCTTCTTTCTCAGCCCCAACAAAACAGATTTCATAAAGGCTAAATATCAAATGCTGGCGTTTGTTCATCGAATGCCATGTCGTGAAGATGACAGCGTTACCGCCAAAGACCTCAGCAAGGTAAGAATGTAGTAATAATGAGATGAAACTGAGAAAAAGATCAGTGTTTGATGTGATCTACAAGTTCTTGAGACCTAAACCATGAATTTACTCTTGTTTTTAGCAACTTCACTCTAGTGTTCGAACTGGGAATTTGGAAACGTGTCTGAGGTTGTTGTCGTTGGGAGCACAGGCTAACTTTTTCCATCCAGTAAGTTATTGCTAAATTTTCTATTCTAGGTCATCTAATATTAAACCAACACATTAAAACAATAACTGTACAAACACTTAAAAAAAGCTCCTCTCTAAATCTAAGCATAGTTGGGCTAAACCAGTCTCAGATCATAGTTTAAGTACCTGTTTTTTTTTAATAACTCAACTTTGACCAAATATGAAAATGAACTTTGTTCTGCATGACAGTGTATATATAGATGCCTGTGTGTTGAGCCACTACTAAGGTTGAATAAGATTTCATTGTTCTGTAGCTAGCAGACCAATGCTGCACAAAGTGACTGGTGCAGGTCTGTGAGTGTGTGTGAGTCTGTGTTTGCGTGTATGTGTCAGAGTTCAAAAAGTGCGTGGGGAGGAAGAGGGGAGTGGGGGCAGAGCCGGAAGAGAGTTGAACTATCAATAAATATCAAAGTTAAACTATTAATAAGTAATAACAGTAACTTCTGCTATTAATCTTGTAGTATTTTATTCAAACGTTTTCTCATAATTAATACTTTACAAAAAATAACAAAGAAAGAAAGAAAATAATAACAACAAATAAAGAAAAATAATAAGAAAGGAAAGAAAAAGAAAAATAATAATGACAATAAATAATTAATAAAAACAAATAAAAATTAAAGAAAGAAAATAACAATAAAAAATTATTATTATTATTATTTTTTTTGGCATACTATTTACGCCTTTCATGAGACCGGGCTCGAATGAACAGCTGCAGTCACAACTGTGTTCAGGACACTAGAGCGACAGAATCAAAAATGGCCTGTTTTTAAATAAATATGCCCAGTCGAAACTTGTCCAGTTCATGACACAGTTAGTGCAGCTATCTGCTATGTAGTGCAGCTTTGAATACGAGAATGTGGTTGTGAATCCTGTAAAGGCGTCGGCTATGTATGCGTTTCTGACAGTCGTATAATAATAAAATGCTCTATGAACACAACTCTATGAAGTGACGTTGCCATACTAGCCTTTACCTTCTGCTCTAAAGTCTTGTTTTGTGTTAAACATTGCAGAAAAACAGTCTTAAGTAGGGATAACTGCAGGGTAAAGGTGCAACGCGTCAACGCGTTCCATGCCAATCGATGTATTTCCATAGTCAACGTAATCGATGACGTTGACGAATCGCTGCAGCTCTAAAGAAGTACCAACCCAGTGTTTACAAGTCGAATGTACGAAGAAATTCAAACAGCCTTTACAAAAAATGGTAAAACAATGATGTCAGATGATTTTAAAGTTGGAGGAGAAAATGCGATTTAGTTTTTCGTCCTACCCTACCTGTTTGAATAGAAGTACACAGATGAAGAACTAACTGTGCATGACTTTTCCCAACGTCATTATGTAATGCGTGACGTTGTGGATGCGCATTGCAAAGCTAGTGCAAGATGAGCATTTGTGGTTAAAAAAAGAAAATGACCAATCGTTTCGCTAGGTAAGACCCTCGGTTAGGATCGTGTAGAGCCCTTTGAAGCTGCATTGAATCTGCAATTTGCACCTTTAACCTGATGGCTCCCATTGAAGTCCATTATACGGAGAAAAGTCCTAGAATGTTTTCCTCAAAACCTTAATTTTTTTGACTGAAGAAAGAAAAAATTAGTCTGGAAGTGAACTAATCCTTTAATGGATGCACTCCATAGCATGTAGGGTTGTCAAAAGGAACCGGGCTCACACATATGCAGGAACGGGAGCGTTTGAAAGCCATGTCAGCGGATCTCTAATACATCTGCAAATAGACAGATCCGCTTATAGACACGGCTTTCGAACGCTCCCGTTGTGCTTATGTGTGAGCGCTTACCATTGTAGCCAATCCCAGTTATGTCTGTTGAGTGTGTGAACACTATGGCCAATCAGCGGTGTTTAAAAATCGGCTCAACAGTGCTCAAATGTGAGCGGGAAATGGTTTTTAAAATTTCAGTACCGAAAGTACTGAACTCTGGACCTTTTGACAACTCTGGTAGCATGTATGTACTACTCCATTGAATGCCACATCATTTGTTTTCTTCAGGAGAAAGGAAATACTCCATTACATGTGGCTGCTAAAGCGGGCCAGCTGCTACAGGCGGAGCTGCTCACTGTGTATGGAGCAGATCCCGGAGCACCAGACAGTTCTGGCAAGACTCCTATTGACTACGCCAGGTGAGAGAGCATTAGATCTGAGGGATCTATGCAATGAGTCAGCGTTTTCAAGTATGTTTAATGTTTTGTTATCTCTTACGTCTCATTATAGGCAGGCAGGACACCAGGAACTTGCAGACAGACTGGTGGAGATCCAGTTTGAACTGACAGACAGACTAGCATTCTATCTGTGTGGAAGAAAGCCAGGTCAGTCATAAGTATCTCTGTAATAACAGTACAGCGCATACCTCAAAGAGTTGAGAAACTGAAAGAATTTTTTTTTTTTTCCTCAGATCATAAAAACGGTCAACACTTTATAATTCCTCAGATAGCAGACAGGTAGGATAAGCTCCCTTTGTATGACACTTGTTTTTAATCTGTGCTTGATTATAATACTTAATTGCATAATTTTCCTTTACTGCCTTCATATGGATAAGAAATGTGTAAGTATAAAAGTAAAACTTGCTTGTCTGGCTAGTCTAAATTTTGATCAGAAGATAACAGCTCTTATAATTGTATTTTACATACAGCAGTCTTGACTTGTCAGAATTGGCCAAAGCAGCAAAGAAGAAGCTTCAATCAGTAAGTTGTGCAAGAGTTTGCTGTGTTTGTCTCCACACATTTTGGGTTTATTACATTTCTATTCCAGTATCTATTTGACAGCATTGCTGTTTGTATAATAACCTCGTTGTGCTGCTCTCAGCTCAGTAATCATCAGTTTGAAGAACTAGCCATGGATGTTTATGATGAAGTTGACAGAAGAGAAACCGATGCAGGTTAGAAGTGTAATATCGTAATCCCTGTCCATTTTCCCTTAAAGTACTTTTCCTGATTTTATCCTAACATTTTGAATGGTGTAATTCTTTTGCGATTATAGTTTGGCTTGCGACCCAGAACCATAGCACCTTGGTCACTGACACCACAGTGGTTCCTTTCCTCCCTGTCAACCCTGAATATTCTTCTACTAGGAATCAGGTACTTTGACAAGATGCACACCCACCTTCTAAAACGATTGAGTTGGTCTGATAATGTTTGAGTTTGAGTTTGCTTGTTTGTGGTGTTTGTTGCAGGGACGTCAGAAGCTTGCAAGGTTTAATGCACATGAGTTTGCAACGCTGGTTGTTGATATTTTAACTGACGCCAAGCGTCGTCAGCAAGGAAATTCTCCTGATAATTTCAAAGGTGATAAAAAGGGTCTTGGGTCTTTTCTTTTATCATGAACTGTATGATGCATTAAGTTCAACGTCCACCCTTTGTTTCTGCCCAGATAATGTGGAGTTAATTCTGAAGGACATTGGCAACCGTCGTGGCAGTGAAAGTCCAGAGATGGACCAGCCTGATTATGACAGTGTGGCATCCGATGAGGATACTGAGCAAGAACCAACATCTGGAAAAGATGAGCGGACCAAGGTACATTAGGAGTTCCTCTAGGTCAGGGGTGTCCAAACTCGATCTTGGAGGACCGGCTCCAAGCCGAATTAGACACACCTGAACTAGCTAATCAAGCTTTTACTAGGCAAAGTAGAAACTTCTAGGCAGGTGTGTTGAGGCAAGTTGGAGCGAAACTCTGCAGGACACCGGCCCTACGGTGGCACCCCTTGACCTAGGTGTATAATAGTGTACAGTTGAGGTCAAAAGTTTTCAGAATCTGCAAAATCTTATTTATTTTACCAAAATAAGAGGGATCATACAAAATGCACCTTATTGTTTATTTAATACTGACCTGAATAAGATATTTCACATAAAATTATGTGAAAATAATAGTTGAATTTATCAAAATGACCTTGTTCAAAACTTTACATTCTCTTGATTCTTAATACTGTGTTGTTACCTGAATGATCCACAGCTGCGTTTTTTTTTTTTGTTTTTTTTTTAGTGATAGTTGTTCATGAGTCCCTTGTTTGTCCTAAATGGTTACACTGCCTGCTGTTCTTCAGAAAAATCCTCCAGGTCCCACAATTTTTTTTTCTTTGTTTTCCAGCAGTTTTGTATATTTGAGCTAGGGCTGCACGATTTGGGAAAATTTTCATATTGCGATTATTGAGGTCAATATTGCGATATGCGATTGCGATTATAATAAATGGTATTGTGAGTCAACTTGATGGGTTTTTTAAGAAAATGCACACACAGATTAGTAATAATGCGGAAATGTGCATTTGTAACACTAGAAATGGTTTCAAAATAAATTATTTTTACCAAATGAAACAGCATTTGCATTAATGTAAACTTATTTTCTCAAAAGTATAGCTAAATTAAATAAAACAATAAATACATACACATTTTCACAAAAATAAGATATTTAAAGATTTTGCCCAAACAAATGGACATTTATGAAGAATGAACTGTACATGAATTATGAGCTTCCAGAACGTTTGACCTCCTAACTGAAGATCTTTTTTACAAATATAAATAAAAACAGTATAAATAAAAATAGTCTAAACAAAAAATAGCTGTATTAAGTGCAAACAATAGTGCAGCCATAATCAAAGTAGGCTAGGCTACTCTCAATATTCAAAGTGCAAATAGAGACCAATTTTTTTTAAGCCTGATACAGAGCTATAGCCAACTACACAACCTATTATAGGATACATACAAATAACAATATACATATGTTATGTAGCCTAATTTGCGCGCACTGTGGAACCGCTCTCTTAAAGCGGGTATTAAAATTGCTTTTGAAGGCGCGTGCGCGTTTTACTTTCGGTTTCGTTTTAAGGATCGTGCGAATTCTCAGCGGCGCTGAGCGTGCTTTCTACAATACGAGACATTAATTTAACAAACGAATTTGAAAGTGAGGGGGACACAAACGGGATTTTGAAAAGTGGATGTGGTCAAAAGTGGACAAGCTGAAAGCGTTTTACACCCCTATTTACACCTGTACTTAGCGTTGTCCACTTGTGATCAGATCGACGCATCAGAAAACGCATGTTAATACCAGGTGAAACAGGGCCTCTAATTCTTGCACAGTACCGCTCTCTGGTCAATGGCAGTAATCTCAAATCCAAAATATCGCCATATAACAGAGGTAGTTTTTTTTTTTGGCTACCAGATCAGTGTCGATCTCCTCGGCATCCATCCACGCTGCGCACACAAGTGAACGCGCACGCGCACGCCACACGTGCACTGCCTGTACTGAGAGACTGTCAGATTGCTTGTTTTAATCTTTTTTGTTTGTTTGTTTGTGTTGTTAGCGGTACGGAAAATCAGCAAACTGTCTCAGAAAGTAGGTGTTCTCAAGTCCACACTTATTTAATATAATCACAACATTTTGCCGTCATATAATCGCACAGGCTGACATCGCGATTGCGATTGCGATACGATTAATCATGCAGCACTAATTTGAACCCTTTACAACAATGACTGTGTGATTTTGAGATCCATCTTTTCACATTGAGGACAACTGAGGGACTCATATGCAACTATTACAGAAGGTTCAAATGCTCACTTGATTCTCCAAACCATGCATTAAGAGCCATGGGGTGAAAACTTTTGAACAGTGTGTGTTGAATATGTACATTTTTCTTATTTTGCCTAAATATCACATTTAGTATTGCCCTTCAGAATCTACAGAAGATAGTTACATGTTTCCCTGAAAACAAAATGTTACATTTAGTAAGCATCAGTGAACATTTGAACCTTCTGTAATAGTTGCATTTGAGTCCCTCAGTTGTCCTCAGTGTGAAAAGATGGATCTCAAAATCATACCGTCATTGTTGGAAAGGGTTCAAATACACAATTTTTATGTGAAATATCTTATTCAGGTCAGTACTAAATAAACAAAAACATCTATTTTGTATGATCCCTCTTGTTTTTGGTAAAATAATTTACAATTTATAGATTCTGAAGGGGGAATGTAAACTCTTGACTTCAACTGTATAGGAATAAATTTAACTGTGATCTCTCCTCTCAGAGCTCAGAGTCTTCAGACTTGTCAGACAGCCCCATCACCGTACAGGAGTTCATGGAAGTGAAAAGTGCCCTCACTGCCTCGGAAGCAAAGATCCAGCAGCTCCTTAAGGTCAATTGCCATCTTAGTGAGGAGTTAAGACTCATGCAAAGCAAGGTAAGCAGTCAGATCATATTGCCTAGCCCTTCTCAACACTTCCATCTTTCCTGCAATTGTCTGACTCTACTTGATGCTTTTGTATCAGTTGAACTCTCTCCAGAATGAGAACAGCACTCTGAAATGGCAGACTCCTAATAGCTTGGCAAGGCCGCAGGACCTCCCGCACAGAGCACCTCCACGCGGTTGTAGAGCCATGTCGATGTATGAAACCGGCTCGGGTCTGAGGCAGTACCACCCTAGAGGAGAAACCGTCTGCCCTGACACAACCTTGACTCTTCAACCACTGCCATCAAATGTAAGTACAAACCAAACCAAATCTGGAATTAGTTGTGGCACTCCTGTTTCATTATTTCTTCGGTTTTAACTCATTTGGTAACCCAGTGAATCATCACTCCAGGTATGCTTTGATAGCCCCTATTCTCATTTTATGCATTCATATTTTTTAAAAATCCCTTTGCCCACTCAAAACATAATCTGAACCCTTTCTAGATTGGGAAGGGTCCCTCGGTGACTGCCTTCTCCTCCCTTCCCACGTTCCCCTCAACTCTGTCCTGGTCCTGGGATGAGATAACCCAAAGGGTGAAGTACCTGCTCAGTGAACAGGCTGTTGAAAGGGCTTCTCTTCTATCTGTCCCCATTCACTTAGTGCATGAACAACAGATCTGTCCAACCAATGGACAACGTGTTTCTCAGCTGGACTACTAACGTTAAACCGTATGCACAGCGAGAGACGCCAGCCAATTAACATTACTCACAACTCTGCTTGATGTGTAAAGCAGTCACTGGCTCACTGATATCTCAGACCCAAAACATACTCTACGCAAGTGTGTGAATGCAATTGCTTCTCCAACCTAGATTACACTGAAGATATACATTTTATCAGGTCCTTCATACTTTTTTGAACCTATGACCTTTGTGTTGCAAGTGCTACGGGTGGGCGAAATACTTATTGTTCGCACTTGATTTAAAGCATTGCGGTTTAAAAACAAGTAATTTTAAGCTGTTAAAATGCAATCAGCAAGAAATCAGAAAGAAAACTCGTGTAACAGTATATTGAATCTGGGTAGCTCTTAGAGTGACAGCAGTCTAATATTCCTGCTGTCTTTCATTCATGTTAATCAAACAACAGAAGAGAAAATCTCTCACTGCTCTAGACTAAATCACTTTTGTAACTAGGTAGAAAAATATAATTAATTTACACAGTAAAGGATATGCAGTATTTTTATACATTCGATTATTTTATACAATGTATGTAGCATTTCTTTTTTATTTGTTCTACTGTGTTTTTTTTTTTGTCCTATTGCTTGTAATTAGTTTCTTATTCTTTAATCGCTTTACTTGTCTTTATTTTATCGCTTTATTTTATCTAATATATATATATATACATACACACAGTGAGGTCAATAAGTATTTGATCACCCTGTGATTTTGCAAGTTCTCTTACTTAGAAATCATGGTGGGGTGTACAATTTTCAGCATAGGTGCATTTCCACTGTGAGAGACAGAATCTAAAAATAAAAATCCGGAAATCACATTGTATGATTTTTTTTTTAACAATTTATTTGTGAATTACTGTGTCAAATAAGTATTTGATCACTTGAGTGAAAAAATTGTAATATTTGGTACAGAAGCCTTTGTTAACAATTACAGAGGTCAAACGGTTCCTGTAGTTCTTCACCAGGTTTGCACACATGGCAGGAGGGATTTTGGCCCACTCCTCCATACAGATCTTCTCTAGATCTGTCAGGTTTCGGGGCTGTCGCTGAGCAACACGGAGTTTCAGCTCCCTCCAAAGATTTTCTATTGGATTTAGGTCTGGAGACTGGCTAGGCCACTCCAGAACCTTGATATGCTTCTTACGGAGCCATTCCTTGGTTTTCCTGGATGTGTGCTTTGGGTCATTGTCATGTTGGAAGACCCAGCCACGACCCATCTTTAATGCTCTGACTGAGGGAAGGAGGTTTTTGCCCAATATGTCACAATACATGGCCCTGTTCATCCTCTCCTTAATACAGTGCAGTCGTCCTGTCCCCTGTGCAGAAAAACACCCCCAGAGCATGATGCTTCCAGTCCCATGCTTCACTGTAGGTATGGTATTATTGGGATGATACTCATCATTCTTCTTCCTCCAAACACGGCGAATGGAGTTAAGACCAAAAAGTTCTACTTTGGTCTCATCTGACCACAGGACTTTCTCCCATGACTCTGGACCATCCAGATGGTCCCTGGCAAACTTCAGACGGGCCTGGACATGGGCTGACTTAAGCAGGGGAACCTTCCATGCGATGCAAGATTTTAAACCATGACGTCTTAGTGTATTACTGATAGTAGCCTTGGAAACGATGGTCCCAGCTCTCTTCACGGCATTGACCAGCTCCTCCCGTGTAGTTCTGGGCTGATTCTTCACCATTCTTAGCATCATTGATACCCCGCGAGGAGAGGTCTTCCGTGGGGCCCCAGTCCGAGGGACATTGACAGTCATCATTAGCCTCTTCCATTTTCTGACAATTGCTCCAACAGTTGTTCTTTTTTCACCAAGCTGCTTGGCAATTGCCCCGTAGCCCTTTCCAGCTTTCTGAAGGTCTACAATTTTGTCTCTCGTGTCTTTTGACAGCTCTTTGGTTTTGCCCATGTTGCTACTTAGACTTTGGCTGATTGTGGGGTACACAGGTGTCTTTATGACAGCTAACGACCTCAAACAGGTGCTCCTAATTTAGAATCATGAGCAGAGTGTAGCTGGACTATTTAAAAGCAAAATAACAGGTCTTTGAGGGTCAGAAATCTGGCTGATAAGCAAGTGATCAAATACTTATTTGACACAGTAATTCACAAAAAAAATCATACAATGTGATTTCCGGATTTTTATTTTTAGATTCGGTCTCTCACAGTGGAAATGCACCTATGCTGAAAATTGTACACCCCTCCATGATTTCTAAGTAAGAGAACTTGCAAAATCACAGGGTGATCAAATACTTATTGACCTCACTGTACGTATATATGTGTGTGTGTGTGTGTGTGTGTATGTGTGTATATATATATATATATATATATATATATATATATATATATATATATATATATATATATAATTTTTTGTATTTAGGCTATTATTAGTTTTTTTGTGATATTGATACTGGTGACAAGAATAATGAATATGGTTTGTACTAGTGCTTGAAATACTTAAAATAATAAAAATTATTATTTTATTTTTTTTTTTTCTTAATTTAAGGCCTGGAAAACCCTTGAAAATAGCAATATTCCTGAAGAGGTACTTGAAAAGTGCTGAATTATTGAAAGACAATGTATCTATGAAATACGAAATATGAATTTTTTCAAGCGCAAAAAACTTTTCGCGCAAAATTCACACAATTCAAAAAACATCATATCTTTTTTGGTTATTTCCGTTAATGTCAGTTCAGTTAAGGCTATACAATTAGCATTGCATTGTAAATATACTTAATTCTTATAAAAAATACCCAAGATTGCTTGGGGGGGAAAAAAAAACAAAAAAAAAAACAGACAAACCATATGTTGTAGCAGTCGTATGTTTATTGTCTTAAAGTTTTCTCGGTTAACATTCCTCTATCTACATTTTATTCTGCTAAAGCGATAAGTGGATTAGAGTTTCCTGAAGCGTTGTCAGTACTATTACTTCTGCTATTAAGCATATGTAGAGTTTCTGCGCAAGGGCGCCCTCCGGCTTCCGAATCAAAAAGAGCTTTATTGGCCATGGAATTCATCTTAATGTTAGGAACTTCCAGTACAGAAAGTACAAACAATTTAATTCACATTCCAATTCCAGTTAATTCACATTACATTATGTGTGTACTCAGTAATGCTCACAACACCCTATTTTGGGTAAAAATAGGCAAGATAATACTTTTCTCTAAAGAAACAGGATTTCCTTGAATTGTCGTCATTGATATCATTATCGCAATAAATAACAGAAATTATCGTGATAAATTAAGCCCATATTGCCCATCCCCAATCGTGGATCATTTGATTCATATTGGGACTTCGAAGCGAGTTCGCAAATCATTTTTACTTAATTTGGAACTTTGCATATCGCAAATCATTTGATTAAGATTAGGACTTCTGAGCGCATATTGCTAATCATTTGGATTGTAACATGTGCGTGACTCATTTTGCAAATTGAATGATTCAAATCAACTGATTCATGATACGCGATTTGAAGTCCTGATCTAATGAGCTCAAATGCATTCCATTCTAAGTCAAATGGTTTGCGATCCATGCTCCGAGCCCTGATCTGAAATGATTGTTTGTGAATCATTATTCATGTCGACACTACACAGCGTGGATCGCGAATCATTTGATTCAGATCTGGACTTCGGTCTGGGTTTGTGAATCTTTTGATTCAGTTTCGGACTTCGGAGCATGTATGGCGAATCACTTGTTTCAGATCAGGATTTCTGAGTGTTTTTTCAAATCTTTTTTTCAGATTTTTTTCCCTTTAAACAGTAGAAAACATCAAACCATTAAGGCAGTACAGTTATAAAAACAAAACGAAGGAAAAAAGTAAGTATACACATATACAAATCCCTTAAGAAAATTAATGGTGGTTTTACTATAGTAGAAGTGTAATATACTTTGTAATACTTTAGTACTGATGCATTGTATTTTTGCCTTTTTTTTTTTTTAAATCTATTTATCTTTAGAATTTGAAAGAGAAGACATTAAGCAAGATCTTTGATTGAAGTCCTTGAAAGTCCTGGAATTTCATTTTACAGTATGTGTATGAACCCTGTATGAAATTTCTGTACTATAAATTTTTTTTATGTCACAAAGACCACCGCGAAATGAAATTACTCATATTGTGATATAAGATTTTGCTTGTATCGCCCACCCCTCCCACGGAGCAATGGTTGGAAGAAAGTCTTGTTGAGTAAGTTAAAGTTTGTTGAACTGTTAACATATTTAGAGCTAGCTATTTGAATAATAACATAGGGCAGATAAATAAGGCAGATGTTTGAAGGTAACTTTATCACCCCCTTGAGTCTTGAGGGTTTGTTACTGAATTGGTAATGCGAGAACATGTTTTTACAGCGTGTTGGCCAAGCGTCTGTGTGCGACTGCTTGCGTGGAGTATGTTTCTAGGTTTCTACTTTACAGCTCTGTTATGCTGATGTTTTGATTCTACACCAAAAGCATGATTTTTTGCTGTGTCTTCAAGCTTTGAGCGAGCACCAGTTGTCAGTAACAGGTAGCATCCCATGTTTGTGCAAAAAGCTGACTATGATTTTGTTCCTGTTACAGGGATCCACATTAGACACCCAGAGCGGCATGCCAGAAAGTGACTACGATAATGCACTGAACCATGTCGAGATGGATGAATCTGGGTTTGTCTTTGCACCTTTGTTTAAAAAAAAAAACATTTATTCAAATGTACTTATTTTTGTTGTTGACACTGAACCCTTCTGCTTTACTCACAGCTCAATCCACTCCAGGGCGAGCGGATGGCCGGGCGACGGTACAGTGCCACAATCAGAAAACCCGTCTGAGGGTGAGTGCAATTCGTCTCTACCGTGCACAGAGGACGTCATCAGCAAAACAGAGCTGATCACTAAGAACATCCAGGAATTACTCAGAGCTGCGCAAGAGAATAAACATGAGAGGTAAGATAATTAGTCAGGCCTTTGTGTGGCGGCAGCACCTGTAGGTTTAGCGGTGTAAAATGGGTGAAAGGACCCAGTCTGCAGTCGGAAACTCTAATGGCGTTCAGCCTAGGGGCCACAGTGTCACCTTTGTCTGTTAAGCATGTGATGGGATTGTGTCAACTCATGTAGATTCACACATGGCTCATGCTTTGTTTCCTTTTTGCTGAGTTTACAGCATGCAGTATGTTTAGTATTCACATAAGTATCAGGGACATTCAATTGGATCCAGTACTCTGAACACTGAGCCTCTGTTGCATGACTTGTGCTGGTATTGAATCTCCGGTCAGTGCAGATCATTATGCATTCATGTGAGAATGATACCATAGGTTAGCGTTTCACTCACCCAGATCTGCACTTCAGCTCTCCTTTCACAGTCTATAAAAAAAGTCACTGTGTTGTTCTAGGTGGTTTTTACCACTAAAAACCATTAATTTTTAAAAATGGCATTTCTTAACCTTGTTTCAAGTTTGTATTTCTAAATATGATGGATGCTTGGATCATATTGTAATTTTCGTTTTCATAGTGTGAATCAAGCTTTTGTGTTAATAATTAGATGCGTATTTGGTTCTACTTCACCATTTTAATCAGTCATTGCATTTCTTTGTCAAAGCTTCGTCCCATGTTCAGAAAGAATTCTTGTAGCAGTGACAGAAATGGCTACGTTATTCCCTAAGGTAAGCTTTGAGCCAAAAACTTTGCCTTAATGAACAGTATTTCTATTTTCAGTTGAAGTCAAAAGTTTACATACACCTTGTAGAATCTGCAAAATGGTAATTATTTTATTCAGATAAGAGGGATCATACAAAATGCATGTTTTTATTTTTTTGTTTGTTTTGTTTTTTAATTTAGTACTGACCTGCATAAGATATTTCACATAAGATGTTTACATATAGTGGACAAGAGAAAAATAATAGTTTAATTTATTAAAAAGACCCCGTTCAAAAGTTTGCATACACTTGATTCTTAATACTGTGTTGTTAACAGTAAGAATGATCCACAGCTGTGTTTTTATTTATTTATTTATTTGGTCTAGTGATGGTTGTTTATGAGTCTCTTCTTTGTCCTGAACAATTAAACTGTCTGCTGTTCTTCAGAAAAATCCTTAAGGTCCCACACTGTTTTTTTTTTTTTTTGTTTGTTTTGTTTTTTTTCAGCATTTTTGTGTATCTGAACCCTTTTCAACAATGATTTTGAGGTCCATCTTTTCACACTGAGATCAACTGAGGGACTCATCTGCAACTATTACAGAGGGTTCAATATTCACTGATGCTTCAGAAGGAAAAAAAAATAGCCGGGGAGTGAAAACTTTTGAGCAGAATGAAGATGTGTACATTTCTGTTATTTTGCCTAAATATCATATTTTTTTTCATTTAGTACTGGCCTTTAGAAGCTACAGAAGATACTTACGTGTTTCCCAGAAGACAAAATAAGTTGTTAGGAAAATTGTGTTTCCTTCTGGAGCATCAGTGAGCGTTTGAACCTTCTGTAATAGTTGCATATGAGTCCCTCAGTGTGAAAAGATGCATTTCAAAATCATACAGTCACTGATTTTTATAAATTCAACAATTATTTTATCTTGTGGACTATGTAAATTTCTTTTATGTGAAATATCTTATTCAGGTCATTACTACATAAATATATTTTTTTTGAATGATCCCTTATTTTGGTTAAATAATTAACATTTTGCAGATTCTGCAAGGTGTATGTAAACTTTTGACTTTAACTGTATACCCTTGTCTGATATTTTCGCTTTCTCAGCAAGCAATAAATGGTTAATATGAGTCTGAAATTGCGTCCCATTACAGAGGCCATCCTCCGAGACCGTTCGCGGGTCCTTGCGCCTCTTGACCTCCAGTGCCAGCCGCCTGCAGGGCGAATGTCAAAAGGCCACACCGCACGACTCCCAGCAGGTTATTCAGTGCGCTTACGACATTGCCAAGGCGGCTAAACAACTAGTTACTGTGACTACCAAAGACAGTAACTGAGTTAGAGTACAAGTGAGCGCCTTTCCTGTTCAGTATGTTTCACCATGTATTTTTATTTGCTATTATATTGTCCAGTATTATTGATGATCAACACAGCACATTTTGGTTTGTATTACTGCAAATAATGAATTGTTTTTGAAGTTTATGCATACATACACTAACATATATTTTGGGGCACTAAGCCTTGATAATCAACGCCCTGTCCTAGCTTTATGGTTAATGTAAACTAATATTTGTTTTGCTTTCTATGGTGCTAATTAACTGATTTGTTATGTCTGTTGCTCCTGTTTGTGGTTAAACAGAACAAGGCCTTTTTTCATGTAATACCTGCACATTTCAAATATCCCACATACAAAGTTTAAGTGAGACAAAACCGGAAATCATAAATGGCTGTTATTGCTGAAATTCAGCTGGTGTATTAAGTGTTTCTTTGTCTTGAAAACCAGCGCACTCAAAATGTGACCGTGATGTAGATGTCAGGACACACAATGCCTCATTTCTTGTGCAATAAATAACTTAAGCCTCGCTGCAAAATCCTACCTTACCTGTCCTGATGTTGCCATTGTGTTAAGTATTCAGATTGTATAGTCTTATTATCGAGTGCTTTAGTATATAAGCTGTTATACCTCACTTGTGTGTGTGTGTGTGTGTGCGTATGTGTGCGTGCTTGGGTGTCTGTTATACACCTAAATATATAGTCCCTCACAAATGCAGACACGTCGCTCATGGTTTTAAAATGTCATGTTTGTCATTTTCACTATTAGTAGTGTTTTTTTGTTTTGTTTCTCCCTCACTCATTTGTTCCTCTTCACTATCCAGTTTATTGTAGTTTCTATGCTCTTTACAGTTTAATCCTAGGCATATGTGTGTGGTTTTCATTCATCCAGATCCTCAGAGTTTATTCACAGACAATTGCGAAATGAAATCCCGTTGCTTTTAATTCACTCCACCTGATGTTTTAGGGATGCTCTTGTGTTAATTTGTGTGTCCAAAGGATGTGTTCATCTGTTGCCTTGTCTGAAATAATACAAATAACACAAACAATTGCCTAACGGCCACCAGCTGCTGTGTTAGTGATTCCGGTATTATGTGGTAATCGCTTTGTATTATTCAGTACATGTATTATATTTATATACAAGTTATATATGTAAGCTGCTAGTTGTCTGTCATGTATGCAACTAATCTGGTGCGAGTTTGTCCTATTTCCTGCTCTAATATCTGCCGGATGTGTACACATGCACTTACCCGCTCAGTTCGGAAGGTCACGTTGGCCTTCATATGGGATATGCATCATGCAGTTGATGCTGCTTCAATGAAAGTCTTGTTACTAAATATAATAAATTTTAACTGTACTCAAGCTAAAACGTGTCATTTTTACAGTTTTTCTGAAATGCTAAAACATTTTTTTGAAACCATCACTCATTTTCTCAAAACCTTAAACAAATCCAAATGTTCAAACTAAATTCACAGAACCCCTGACTCTTCTGGCAAAGTCAAACAATTGCTTCAAAACCATTTCACCTGTACTCAAAATCAAACAAAGCTTTCAAATCATACACACATTAGTCAATACTATACGCACTACAGATCATTCATTAGACAATACATCAAAAAATTGAGAGAATAGTGTCCAGTGCATGTAGTTACAAAAAAAAAAATCTTTTCTTTATGTAGTAATTATTTAGCAATAAAAAAGATACATAAACATACACAATCAAAAAATCACACCTACGTTTGGTGAATATACCAAAAAAATAAACGCACATATGTATATGTATGTGTATATATATATATGTATATATATATATATGTGTGTGTGTGTGTGTGTACATGTGTATACGTATATATATATATATATATATACAGTTGCATTTTAAGTGGATTAAAACCTTTCATCACAGTTGTTTTAAGACCAAAACAATACCCGTTCTTGTCTTCTGACTACTTTGATAAACTCTATATATCTATCTATCTATCTATCTATATATATATATATATATATAGACCATTTCACTAGATGTAAACATACTGGTCCCGATACACTTCTTGTTTCTTTTTTTTTTTTTTACTGTACACAAACATCACAAAAAAATACAACCAACATAACATTTGACTGGATGAAAATGTTACATTAGCACCTTTAAAATGTATTTGTATATGTGAAATAAAAATCAAAAAAACAGGAAGTGCTTCTGGACCAGTGTTGTTTACATCTAGCAAAATGGTCTATATACATACATATATATATATATACACACACACACACACACATTTTTCCCACTCGTATTCACATTCTTCTGTACCTGACTGACAGATGCACCTGTGCCTTCTGTGCACTTTGAACTGGCTTATATTTTGTATATTTAAATATTTCAAAACAAGTGTGAGGCATTTTGAATTATTGTGTGTAAACAATGACAGCTGTGTTGCAGTTATGCTTAACTTTTGCTTTCTTGTGTTTAGGGTTTTGCGTCACAAGGTTATCACAGAGCAAACTGCTTTT
This sequence comes from Labeo catla, assembly GCA_012976165.1. Taxonomy (NCBI): domain Eukaryota; kingdom Metazoa; phylum Chordata; class Actinopteri; order Cypriniformes; family Cyprinidae; genus Labeo; species Labeo catla. Next base: position 125,780 of record VONZ01000918.1, on the reverse strand, counting down.
TTGCAAAAAGAGTGCATGAGATCTGCAAACAATGTCTAAACTGCCTAAACCTGTTTAAGGTTTTACAGAAAGAGTGAATTATTTGACAAATTGGTTTAGGCTATTGAATGGAGTTTAGTGTTTTAGCAAATGTGAAAAAACTGTAATGCATGTCCATTGTATTTTGCATTAAATAATTATACTTTTTTTCTCCACATACTGTAGTTAGACATCCAAACTTAAGCTGCTCTGTCAGAATAGGTTTTAAATGTCAATAACTGTAAGGTTTTAGGTAAAATCATCATCATGTTTTTTCATCGTGCCTTCCAATTAATCTTAATCAACCTGCAGTGTATATTTATATATAAGTGTTTCAAAATCTAAAGATTTCCAGGAAGGGTATTTAAAATGCTGGCATGATTTATTAACGTGGCCTCACTGAACTCATATCGGTCTTATTTCCTTCAGTCAGTCACTTTGTCAGTGGCTCTTCACACCATTTGAACATTTTTCCCACGATACCACGCACGAATTTAAAGTAGAAACCAACCAAACACTATTTTAAAACATTTCCATTTTATTTAAATGATTTGCGATGGCACTTTTGCTGGACCAGCAGTTTGCGCCGCTGCCTGACACCAACGAGATCGACACGAAAACATTTCTGGAGTCAGTTTCTTATCTGCCACCTTTTTTCGGTGAGTCGTCAACTTTTACATGTGATTTCATTATCGGAAGTTACAAAAACTATGTATATTTTAGCTATTTTAAGGCCTGATTAAGCCTATACATATAGAAGTTTATTTTAAACACAAACAAAGGATTGGAAGCAGCAGTAAAAGCGTTTAATACAGCAGTTTTTTGGAATTATTTATGTCTGAACTGTCCAAACCTGTGTAATAAACAACAAGGAGGACATTAAATATTGAGTGGACGTTCTGGATGCCGTTCTCTTCCCGCAGCGGGAGTTAACGGATGGTTTTCAATACCCACTTTAACCGCTCGGTGGCGCCAAATGACCATTGCGCTGTTATCGCTCTGTGTTTCAGGGTCAGAAATTAACCTGGGCAAAATGTCCCACATATTTGAAATGTTGGCCTAAAATGATGCTGTAGAAAATTGCTGTTATTTAATGTTTTATGTATTTCCAAGTATTTTATTTTAGGCTTGTCTAGTTTTAGTATAGTATTGGTAGTTTAATATAATTTTAGTGTAAGTGGGTGAACAGTTTACATTAAATGTTTCTTATAGCACTTCAAAATAGCTGCTCTTGACTACATTTACCAAAAACAAAAATTTAAAAATTACAAGACCTATTTATTTCTTAATATGTATTTAATTGGACTCTTTTTAATTCTTTCTTTTTTAGGTAACACTCCATGCCCTCTATAATAGCGGGTAATATATATAAAAAAGTGTTTCATTAAATTATTTTTCAGATTGCCTTGGTTCCAAGGTTTTTGCACCGATTAAGGCTGACATAAATGGAAACATCACAGTAAGTCAGAGAACTAAGTTATGTGTTATTCATGTTTTTTAAGGATTGTTTCTATCATATTCCTCTGAAAATGTATTTAAGCGTTTTCTGAATTCCTCCCAATTTCTTACAAGAAAATTAAAGCTGTCTATGACTCAGATCCAGTGAAGTATGAGACTCTTCAGCAGATTCTGTTAATCGAGAAAAGCACCTATGGCTCAGAGTGGCCTAAAGTTGGAGCCACACTGGCGCTTATGTGGTTAAAGAGGTAATGTGTTCACCTAGTCACACTTTCTTCACATCTTTTGTCCAAAATATAACAGCAAAAAAATCTCATTTTTATTGATATCTTTAAAATAATATAAAATACTTACAAAAAAAAAACAAAAACAAATAACATAAATAGAAACTAGAACTGCATGATTCTACATAACTGAGAATTCTTAAAAATAAAGGTTCTTTATTAGCATTGATGGTTCCTTGAAGAACCTCGAGCATCCATGGAACCTTTCGAATCCAGAAAAGGTTCTTTAGATTTTTCAAATGTTCTTCAAAATGGTTATTTTAGGAACTATTCACTGAAAGGTTCTTTGGGGAACCAAAACTGTTTCTTCTATATATAGCATCACTGCAAAACACCATTTCGGAACCTTTATTTTTAAGTGTAGAAATCATGAAAAGGTTTATTTCTGTGATTAACAAAACCTGAATTTTACATTGCTAAACAAAATGTTTGCTTAAGTTTATTTATAAAATGCAATCAAGAAAGGTAGTACGCATGTAAATATTCAGGGGCGCGTCGCGTCAAAATCAAATAGAATCTGTTACAATCAGTGATGCACTGGTTGCGTCGCGTCGCGTCGCGTCGCCTTACCTGTGTTACGTGCGGGATTGTTTGCCTTAAAATATAGAGAGAGCATTAAGGGCTATGCTTTGAAAAAGCAGCCCACCTGTTCAATGGTTGTCCCGGAAGAGATGCGAATGAGCGCAAACAACGGCGCGAACGCAGATTTGAACTTTCAAATGGCGTTTAAGCCCAAGCGAGAACAAAATGTCGTGGGTGTGTGAATTTAGATCCTGATATTGTAAATTAACCGTTAACTGTAAAGTTCTAATAGAAACATATTGTGCACAATTTATGATTTTCACCTGTTTAAACTGTTTACCGGTCTTCTCCTCAGAGGCCTGCGGTTCATTCAGATTTTACTGCAAAGTCTAGCAGATGGAGAAAGAGATGATGACAATCCCAATCTTATTCGCATCAATATCACCAAAGCCTATGACCAAGCCCTTAAGAGGTACCACGGCTGGATAGTCCAGAAGGTTTTCAAGGTGAGTGTTTTCTGTTGCTCTTGTGGGCAATATGTGCATGTCGATTTGTTTTAGCATGTTATGAGGCCTGGAGAGGTCTTGTAGGAAATGATGTTGTTAAAGGGGTGCTATTATGCTTTTTCACTTTTTGAATTTTAAGCCTCGTTCAGACTGTCAGCCCATATCCGATTTGTATGCAAATCCGATTGAAATCCAATCATATTTAGGTAGTCTGAACAGCAACGAACTACATGAAATCCGATTTGGTCAAATCCGTTTCGAGCTACATTCGTATGTGGTTTGGAATCTTATTCAAATCGGATTTCTGCTTTTTCACGTTTTCATGCCACGTAAAACGTAAACACGTCAGACGTTTTTGTGGAAAACATAACAAAACGTCTTTGCAGAAACAAGCTTGTGTTGTTGCAAACTGCAAATCAAGTGGGAAAAGACAATATACAGCTAGTATACGCACCTCTTTGAGTTTTGAAACCAGCAGAGACGGCAGCACAGAATAAAGTCGCACATTCCAGCTTCCTGCGTTTCTGCCGCTGCTTTAGAAGACGAAATATAATCAAACGCGACGGCAACGTTGTCATATCACAAGACAACATCTATATTGCAAACTGTAATGCTGTTATTGTTGATTTTAGCGTTGGCATAACAACGCAACGGCATTGCCATAGAAACCAACGCACATTCCGTAAAACGAAAGAGAGCTTATGGACACACAAATCGGATTTGAACAGTTGCGATATGACTGTGTGGACAGTCAGTTATTCAAATCCGATTCCATCTAGATATGGACAAAAACGGATTTGGGCTGACAGTCTGAACGAGGCTTTAGTCTGTGTGTGGTGTGTATCTTTGGGCATAAAAAAGATCTGCAAAATTACAAATCTCAAAGTCCACTCCAAACGGAGATGTTTCGTTTTTAAAAAATGTTTTTCCAAGGACTACAACGAAGGGCTCCTTTGGACTATAGCGTTTGTTTTCCGCAGGCCATGATGTCACAACGCGGTCCATTAGAATATCATTAAATTAAAGGTGCAGTGTGTAATATTTAGGAGAATTTACTGGCAGAAATGCAATATAACATACAAAACTATGTTTTCAGAGGTGTGTAAAGACCTTACATAATAAGCCGTTATGATTTTATAACCTTAGAACGAGCAATTTATATCTACATACACCGCGGGTCCCCTTACATGGAAGTCGCCATTTAGTGCCGCCATGTTTCTATAGTAGCCCTAAACGGACAAACTTCTACAGAGCGCGTTTCGTTTCTGGTTGTCCCTGACTTTGTAAACGGGGAGAAAATGTCTGCTGCTAACGCTATCTCACTGTCAGTCAGGTTAAACGGTTTGAACGGCTAGCTGCTTCACTACTCTTAATTTCTGCTTCTTTTTATTTGTAAGGTATTGTTTTCGTTATTATGTGCTGATTCAAATTACTGGGGCGCCGGAGACGGGGCGGGCGCAGGCGCATCATCAAACATATTTCAAAGCAAGCCGGCACCACGGTCTTGACTGTATCATCACTGTCTTTATTGGGGCTTTATTTAGCGAATATTTACATTTATTCACATATGACTGGATGTGGTAGACTATCATAATTTTGGCTAATGCATGACGCAACTGTATGATGCGCATCAGAGGCGATTTAGAAGTGGGTATACTCAAAGCCGCCTGATAAAGAAGTGGGTACCACTGGTTGAGCTGACAGACATAACGATGTTGAGCCGGCATCGTGATCCCATCGCACCCCCTCCTCCCTTTCCCCTCCCGCAAGCCACCGCATCCCAATGCCGTGTTCGGAAAGAAAGTTGTGTTTTAAAGGCAATAAACATTAGATGGAAAAATATATATATATATCATTACTTTCTCTCGCAGTTATATCGTTAAGTAATTATACTGTATATAAATTGCGGGCATCGGGGGGCCGCTAGTAATGTGCATGGCATTGAAACTGATTTCGTATGCACGATCGCATTTCACTTTCACTTTTCATCATGATGTTTCACTGTAGACTTCGTCCGATGCCAATTTGGTAGACGTCGCCCAACCCTACTAACTGTCATACAAAAAATCTAACTAAAGTCAGCGAATAAACCTGAGACAATGATCAATGAGTAACAATAATATTCGCAATAACATTGGTTTACTGAATAATTAAGTAAATGTCATTCTTTGACTTAAATTTGTACAGAAACCTCATTGCTTGATTGGCTACTGTCAGGTGTAACAGACGACGACATTTTTGTCCTATGTCAGCTTCCGTAGCTTCTGTATGCGTTTCGAAAGGGCGGGGTGAGCGGGGGACTTAGCCGTTGGTTGAAATTCGAATCCTCACCGCTAGATGCCGCTAAAAATTACACACTGCACCTTTAAATCCTGCCTACGGAAATTCGAATTGTTGGAGGGAGGGTAGGGACGAGGTGGGGGATTAGCCAAACTTTAGCGATGCAGTGCGGAGAGCTGCTTCAACGAGCCACAGCGTAGCGGATATAAACACAAGCACTGACTAGAGTGGCTGCTTTAGAGCAGTAACACGCCGCAGACGTGTTCAGTACAGGGGGTCGAAACACATACCGAAGCCGCGATCTACTCCGGTTGCCGCGTCGGAGCCATAACGCATCTTGTGCAGTGTGTGGTAAGATTTATTCATCATACAGTGTAGATAGCTTCACTTATAACGCGAGTGTTTTTTAAAAATGCATAAACTTGCACTAGAATAGGCTAGGCTGATCAGTGATTATGTTTTTTGATAATGTTAGGCTGGTTTTAGCCTCATGCTAGAGCTGGTTTTGGGCAATGAAACTGAGTATGTAAAATAATTAAATAAATTAGCAGGATGTATTGGCGATCTCGCAGGCTGAGGATGGGACTCAACACTAATGTAGCGTATTATTTACTCCATGCATCCTAGGTATATATGACTCCCATAATAAAAAGTCCCTCACACAGCTCCCGGAGGTCTCTTGTAGTGAATCGATGTGTTTTTGTAAGAAAAATATCCATATTTAAAACTTAAGTTTCACTATTAATCTATCTTGCGCTAACTGTTTTGACAAGGGGCGTGGCAGTACTGAAACGCTGTCTAAGCTGTTCTCCAATCGCAACGCACTGGGACAGCTAACCAATCCTAACGCTTTTCCTTTTTTTGGAAGGCTGGCCTTCATTAAACCCAGAACTAATCAAGCTATTTGTGCCAGGCTGGGAGAAAGGTATTGTAATAATGTAAATTATGTGAAAAATAATGTGTTTTTCAATCCACCAAGCATGAGAGCATGTTCTAGTACACCCCCAAAACAAAATCAAGACTTTGAAAAAGAGCATAATAGGACCCCTTTAATACATTGAGCCACTCTGCGAAAAGTCATTAGCTAGTGATATGCAATAAGGTATGGCTTTTTTTTTTAAAGACATTGATTGCTTACCCAGCATTTTGTTTGGTTCTGCTGTAGGCTGCTTTATTTGCTGCACCATGCCGGTCAGATTTTCTAAAAGCTTTATCCAAGGATCAAGAAGTTGCAGAGGAGGATTGCTTAGCAAAAATTCGTCAGTTCTTGATAAACTTCACTGCAACTGTAGATGCCATTTATGAAATGTTTTCTGCAATGAATGCTGAACTGGACTACTTAGTTTGAAATATCATTCGAAAGGTCAGTTTCTGAAGCTGTCTTTAATGCTGCACAGTTTTCATATACAGTATGAGAGCCTTAGAACTGTGAGGTCACAGACTCATTGATTAAGAGGTTTTGTCTTTGTTGTTGTATGACAGTAGTTGTTTATGCTTGTATGAAGAGCAACATTAATTTTTTTTAGTGTTTAGTGTTGATGAGGATGTGCTCTTTGTTGAAGTGATGATGCTTTATCTCCATTGTTCAACAAGTTTGTGTTGGGGAAAGTTACTTTAAAAAGTAATGTGTTGCGTTACTCCCTAAAAAAGTAATTAATTGCATTAGTTACTTTTTACCGAAAGTAATGCGTTATGTCACTTTTGCGTTACTTTCATGTTACTTTTTAGATGTGTACAGGGCTTGCTTGTTTGTTGTTAATATAAAAAGCTATATTTTTAACAACTGTAAAAGCCCTATCACACCAAAAAATGAAATAAATAAGCCTCACGCTGAAGGAAAAGTAAATTAACGCCAGAGGAAAGGGTTCTCTTCAAAAATAAATAAAACAGTGAAGTACAACTGTTAGTTTATCTAAAGTCATTTTTGCTTTTTAGTTTGGTTGAACTGGATCATCAGCAAAGACATTGGTTAATAAAATGGGATTAAATACATAAATGATATTTGTTTTTAAACATATTTAATTATTGCAGGTTTGTGTTATATTCTGAGTTTGCATTTCACTGTTTTAATTCATTCTGATAAGATGAATTCATGCATGTTCACATTTAGTCTAGAGCTACAGTGCAGTGTTTACACAGCGCACACAACGCCTCTGTACCTCCGATTTCTATCAACATGAGGTCAGGAGACTTGTCAGTCAATAAATGAGAAAACAAATTAAATTGCTTATTTGAAAAAAAAAAAGTAACAGGAAAGCACTGGGAGGAGAGAGGGGAGCAGGGTCGGCAAAAGACCTCGAGACGGGAAACAAATTCGGGACGCCTTGAGTGCAGTTGCGCTGTATGTCGTTGTATTCCTGTTTTAATTTTTCTCAGCTCCTTCTTAATGGTTAAACTAAATTTTATTAATCAAAGAGCATGATTAATTAAAATCATGAAACAATTTCACATCAGTTTAATAAAGGTTTAACAAAAATGACATGTTTAGGGCCCTATGAAATGTTTTCTTTTTTTCTCACCATTTGTTTTATTGTTATCAAATTCTCTGTTTTTAACATTGTCTAATTATTTGAATGCATACTTAATTTATTCAAATTAATTCTTAAAATAGAATAAATATGAAAGGCTTATGAAAGCCTAAAATTGCATTTTAGATCCGTTTTCCATTCCGGTCATGAAAGCAGATATGGCAGTTCATATCAAAGCAAGTGTTCTCCATTCTAATGTGTTTTCTAATGTGTTTAATGTTAAATATTAACATCTACCTCCACTATTACCCAGTCTAGACTGTAGTGTGCAAGTCCCAGAATGCTATGCGTTGCTGACGTTGCGTTCCCATTCTTTGTTTCTGTTCCATATATGCCACCTTTTGTCAGTGGATTTTTAATTTTATATTATCCAAAGTGTTGTGATTTAAGTGTTTAGATTTTTTAAAAGCATATTAGCTCATGTAGAATTGTTTGGAGCAGATAAAATATAACTTATTATTCTAGCTCATCCTTTTAGATATCTCTATATCTATATAATATCTATATGTCTATATATATATATATATATATATATATATATACTACCGTTCAAAAGTTTGGGGTCAGTAAGACTTGTAATAGTCTTTAAAGAAGTCTCTTATGCTCATCAAGGCTGCATTTATTTGATTAAAAATATAGAAAAAAAACAGTAATATTGCAAAATGTTTTTACAATATAAAATAATGTTTTTTATTTTAACATACTTTAAAATAGAATTTATTCCTGTGATGAAAAGCTGAATTTTTATCAGCTGTTACTCCAGTCTTAAGTGTCACATGATCCTTCAGAAATCATTCTAATATGCGGATTTATTATTAGAATGATCAGTGTTGGATAATATCAACAGTTGTGCTGCCAAATATTTTTTGGAACCTGTGATTTTTTTTTTTCAGGATTCTTTCATGAATAACAAGTTTAAAAAGTACAGTGTTTATTCAAAATATAAATATTTTATAACAATGTAAATTATTTATTATTAACTTTTAATAAACTTTTAATTATTAACTTAATACATCCTTGGTGAATAAAAGTATTAATTTCTTAAAAAAAAAAAGAAACAATAAAAATGTACTGATCTCAAACTTTTGAACGGTAGTGTATACACACACACACACACACACACACACACATATATAAATATAAATATATATATATATGTATGTATGTATGCATGTGCATATATATGGCTGAAATGTGAGATTGAAATCTGAGGATTATTCTTTTAGAAAAAATTTTTTGGTCAAAACTTTTATTTGAACATGTAATGCATGTCAGTAGATAACACGTTCATTTTTTGTTAGTTTAATGTTTTAATGATTTTATTTCAGTATTTCTGCAAAAATGCATAGTGCTGCTTTTCTTGGTTTTCAAATGAAATGATTTAAGTGTGTGTATCAGTACTTTTTGAACATTTCCAGCACATTTAAACATGTATTATGCCATGTTATATTATATATTATTATATACTAGGCCTATTTAAGAAATGTAAGTATTGTATAACATAGGTAGCTCTCAACCACTTTCATTTTTTAAAAAGTAGCTCTCAAATGAAAAAAGGCTGGAGACCCTTGGCTTAAAAAAAAGGCAAGTGTAAGTACAACTTTCACCCACTAGATTGCAGTGTTATAAAAAGACGATTGCAATGGGCTGAAGCACTTCAATTTTCCAAGGCCACTGCATTTTTAAAGTGAATTTAGCGTTTTTAGATTTTCGAAAAATATTGTGGCTACAAAGAAATAAATTCTAATAGTGCATCTATTATAAAAAAAAATAGAATTGGTCTTATTTGTGGTGTTAAATAGCCTGATGTGGAAGCAGTTTTTCCCAGGTGTGTACATTTCTTTTATTACACTCACTATAAATATTGTCTCCAACCATAATTTCTGAACTAATATATGTATTCACATGCATACATGATCATTTCATTGCCACCTTTTAGTTCATACAGAGATGTTCCACAATGAAAGAAAACATGCTGCATTCTTTAGAATTCTGTGTTCTATATAATTAAATGGTGTAAATTGAAGAGTGTTAGTTTTTACAAGATAACTGCAGAGCATATGTGGAACTATATATTTTATTGAGAAGCTAACATGAACTAACACAAGCATTACATAAAGCGCCCAAGATAACATTATAAATAAGTCTCAGCACTTTACATTTAAACCACAGTTATGTTGTACATTAATGCATACTTTTCAGAGGATGAACAGACAGTCTCTTGGTTAACAAAGAATAAATCCTGCTTCGAATCTCTTTAGTTTTAAGTGAGTAGAGGATGGGATTCACACAGGGTGTGAGGAGGGACGACAAAGACAAACACACTGTTCTTACATTTGAGTTTATAATAATTCCAAAAAAACCAAGACTGAAGATAACAAAAATTGGAATGAAGAATAAGGCCACTATTATGAGATGCTCTGTGCACGTGGCCAGCGCCTTATAACGACTCTGATTATTTTTCATTCTGAATACAGTGCTCAGTATACCCATGTAGGTCAAGAAAATAAAAATGAAAGGTCCAACATTAAAGAGCATAGCTAAAACAGTGGAAAAGTTCCAAAAGGATGTCACATCATTACAAGCAAGTCTTAAAACGGGAGCTTTATCGCAAAAATAGCTGTTGACCTTAAGAGAGCCACAAAATGAGATGGTTGGGATGGTTACATAGCCATAGAGTACTATAGTACAAACAAAGATCCAAACTGTGCTGATTATATAAGCCATTCTGGTGTTTGTGTTTATAGACTCCTGTCTTAAAGGCAAACAGATTGCAATGAACCTGTCATAAGAGAGAATACATAAGGAAAATGGTTCGAGGGTTAAAAAAGTATAGTAAGTGTACATTTGCACAATGCACAGATTGAATGACACAAAATTATCTAGAACAATGTAAGTCTTGACCATGCCTGGCACAAGAGAGGTGCTGAGAACAAGATCAACCAAAGCCAGATTACCAACGGCCATGAACTTTGGAACATGTAGACGGTGGTCATAGAAAATGATGGTGATCAGAAAGATATTGCACATGACTGTGATCACATAAAGCACTGTGAGGAACATGACATAGATATTACTGTAAGACATTGAACTCAATGCAACAATGTAAAATCCTGCAGGCTGAATTATGGAGTTGCTGGCATTTTGCATGGCCGTCCTTTTTTACAACCTTGCTTTCAGTGGGTGGGAAACCAGATACCTGTGAGAAACAGTCTCAAATAGTCTGTGCTTTACATATCACCTTCATAACATTTAAGGACATAAGCCTTTAACATTCAACCAGAAATATAATGAAAATTTACACTTGTTACAGTGATTGTCTTAATTGTATACTTACAATGATGCTGTAGTTTGTGAATAATGCAGACGCTGTTGTCTTCCCTGCAGTTTCTGCCTCTGCTTCACAGTCCAGGATCACTGTGAATCCTGAATGTGAGAACATTTTGGACAATATATTGATCAGTTTTTCCTCCAGAGGTGTCATTAAACAGAAAAGAAGCTCTGTATCTAAATAGTCTTTAGAGAAAAGACATTCATTAGCACTTTTTAACTTAATATAAAATAAATGATGGTGTAACTAACTGCCTTAAGTTGCACTAATTAATATGTTTATTGTTATGGTTATTTTTGTAACAACAACAAAAACTCCTAGCGGGATAATGCAAAGTGGCATTATGAGAAAAGCTTTAAAATCAACCCACTGGTTTATTTTATGATATAAAATAAAGAAATAAATTGTCATGTTGCATAAGTATTCAGTACTTAATCACCTCTGGGAACGATTACAGCCTGAGGTCTTTTTGGATATGATGTGACAAGCTCTGCACACCTGGATTTATGGATTGTCTGTCATTCATCTCAGCAGATCCTTTGTCAGGTTGGATGCTGACTGTCAGTGGGCAGTCATCCTCAAAGCCACTCCTAAAGTGTCTTAGCTGTGTCCTTACAGACATTGTCGTATTAGAAGCTGAACATTTGGCCTAATTTGAGATTTTGAGCACTCTAGACCAGGTTTTCATTAGGTTTCTATCTGTATTTTGCTGTGTTCATCTTTCCCTCCATGACAAGTGCCCGCCTCTGGAGGGAAAAAAAAAAAAAGCCCATCACCTCTTTTTTTCTGTTGGGATGGCATTGCATATATAACAATATACATATTTACAGTGTTGGGGGTAACGCATTACAAATAACGCGAGTTACGTAATGATATTACTTTTTTCAAGTAACTAGTAAAGTAACTCGTTTTTCCCCATTTATTGATTGAGTCTGGAAATCGGGAGTAAACATGATGTTACTGTATTCTAGACTAAATGTGACCCTGGACCACAAAACCAGTTTAAGTCATACACTGTATGAATAAAAAAAAATTACATTGTATGGGTCAAAATTATAGATTTTTCTTTTATGCCAAAAATCATTAGGAAATTAAGTAAAGATCATGTTCCATGAAGATATTTTGTAAACTTCCTACTGTAAATATATCAAAACTTAATTGTTGATTAGTAATATGCATTGCTAAGAACTTAATTTGGACAACTTTAAAGGTGATTTTCTCAATATTTAGGTTTTTGTTTTTTGCACCCTCAGATTACAGATTTCAAATAGTTGTATTTCAGCAAAATATTGTTCTATCACAGCAAACCATACATCAGTGAAAAGCTTATTTATTTCAGATGATGTATAAATCTAAATATCGATAAATTGACCCTTATGGCTGGTTTTGTGGTCCAGGGTAACAAATGTGAACATGCATTAATTCATCTCACTCACAAAAAATTCAGTATTCCTCAAAATGAATAAAAACAGTGAAATGCAAACTCAGAATATGACGCAACCCTGCAATAATTAAATATGTTAAATAAAACAAATATCCTTTATGTATTTAATCCCATTTTGTTAACCAGTGTCTTTGCTGCTGATCTTCGATGATGCAATTCAACCATACTAATAAGCAAAAATTACTTTAGAATAACATTTATGCTTAATTTTTTTATAGCTGAAGAGTGATCTTCTCCTGCATAAATGTACTTTCCTTTCAGCCTGAGATGAATTCATTTTACTTTTGGTGTAAATGGGTTTTTACATTAGAATTGTTTTACATTAAAAACAAAGAAGCAAGCCCTGCCCAGATTTAAAAAGTAACATGAAAGTAACGTAACGCATTACATTCCATAAAAAGTAGTAACGTGATTAGTTACTTTTTCATGAAGTAACGCAAAATTGTAATGCATTACTTTTAAAAGTAACTTTCCCCAGCACTACATATTTAACTGTAAAATTCTATAAAATGCAGGACAATCCTGCATGATTCAGAGAATACCACACATGAATGTTATAGAGGAAGACAGAAAAAAGAGACTGCATTACTACACTTCAGTGAAGTTTGAATAAAAGTTTAACAGCATCATTTCAACATCAATCCTGAAACATATTGCTTTTTTTCCTTCAGTTATTACATTTAAAGATATCTTTAAATGTAATTTTCTGAGTAGTTTAAATTAATATGAGATGCCTGATGCTTAAGAAAATGTATAATTTACTTTCACTAACACAGTCAGGGCTTCGCACATTTTAATCAAAGCTTTTGTAAGTGATTTCGGCTGCCCAGAGGCTATCGGATTCACCAGATGCCTTAATTCAAGGTGTTTTGAGTTGATACAGCTTCTCCAAATGAGTTAATGTTTCAGTCTGTATTACTAACTAAATAAAAATACCCAAATGCAGGCATAAAAGAGTACCTTAAAGGTACATTTAAGTATTAGTACAAAAAGTGCACCTTTTGAAAAGGTACACTCACAGTGACAGCTTTTGTACCTATTTTTTATGAGAGTATGAAGCTTGAGTCTGTAGCAGTACTACCACGTGTAGTATTTTAATAAACTGGCTTTTGTAGTTAATGAAGGTGTCAAGAGCTTAAGGTTTCATAACTTGTCAAGCCAGGCACATTTCATAAGACGGACAGTTAATGTACTACATTTTTATAGGTTCGAATCCATTCATCGATGCAAGTAAAAAAGCAAGTGTACTTACAACTATCACCCACTAGATTGCAGTGTTATAAAAGACAATTGCAATGGGCTGAAGCACTTCAATTTTCGAAAAAGGCCACTGTGCTTTTATAGTGAATTTAGCCTTTTTACATTTTCATAAAATATATTGTGGATACAAAGAAAAAAAATCTAAATAGAGCAACTATTAAAAAAACTGAATTGGTTTTATATGTGTGGTGATAATCTTTTTCCTAGGTGTGAACATTTTGTGAACACAGAATGCTAGTTTTTACAAGATAACTGCATTTTATTCGAAAAAAAAATAAAATAAATATGAACACAAAATAATACCGTCACAGAAGCATTACAGAAAACCTCCAAGATAACAGTATAAATAATCTCAGCAATTTACACTTGAGCCACAATTAGGTTCCACATTAATGTGAAGTTTTTAGAGGATGAACAGACAGTCTCTGGGTTAACAAAGAATAAATTCTTTTTTGAATCTCTTTAGTTTTCAATGAGTAGAGGATGGGATTCACACAGGGTGTGAGGAGGGACGACAAAGACAAGCACACTGTTCTTACATTTGAGTTTATAATAATTCCAAAAAATCCAAGATTGAAGATAATAAAAATTGGAATGAAGAATAGAGCCACTATTATGAGGTGTTCTGTGCACGTGGCCAGCGCCTTATAACGATTCTGATTATTTTTCATTCTGAATACAGCAGTCAGTATACCCACATAGGTCAACAAAATAAAAGTTAAAGGTACAGCATTAAAGAGTACAGTTAAAGCAGTGGCAAAATTCCACTGGGATATCACATCACTACAAGCAAGTCTTAAAACAGGAGCATAATCACAAAAATAGCTGTTGACCTTGAGAGAGCCACAAAATGTCAGGGTTGAGGCGGATGTGCTGTAGAGTAACACAGTACAAACAAAGAACCAAACTGCACCAATTATATAAGCCATTCTGGTGTTTGTGTTTATAGACTCCTGTCTTAAAGGGAAACAGATTGCAATGAACCTGTCATAAGAGAGAATACATAAGCAAAGTGATTCTAGGGATAAAAAAGTATAGTAAGTGTACATTTGTACAATGCACAGTTTGAATGGCACAAAATTGTCGAGAACAATATAAGTCTTTATCATGCCCGGCACAAGAGAGGTGCTGAGAACAAGATCAACCACAGCCAGATTACCAACGGCCATGAACTTTGGGACATGCAGACGGTGGTCATAGAAAATGATGGTGATCAGAAAGATATTGCATATGACTGTGATCACATAAAGCACAGTGAGGAACATGACATAGATATTACTGTAAGACATTGAACTCAATGCAACAATGTAAAATCCTGCAGGCTGAACAATGGAGTTGTTGGCGTTTTGCATGTCTGTCCTTTTTTACAACCCAGCTTCCTTGCAGCGTGCTTTGCTTTTAGTGGGTGAGAATCCAGATACCTGTGAGAAACAGTCACAAACAGTCTGTGCTTGATAAATCACCTTTAACATCTGTGTTATTTGAGGACATAAGCCGTTGTGACATTTAACTAGAAATATAACAATGAAAGTCTACACTTGACATGATACAAGGATTGTCTAAATCGTATACATACATGTGATGATGCTGTAGTTTGTGGATAAGGCAGACGCTGTTGTTCTCCCTGCAGTTTCTGCCTCTGCTTCGCAGTCCAGGATCACTGTGAATCCTGAATGTGAACTCAAGAACATTTTGGACAATATATTGGCCAGTTTTTCCTCCAGAGGTGTCATTAAACAGGAAAAAACCTAGGGTATCTAATATCTAATGTCTTGAGAGAAAATACATTCATTAGTGCTTTTTTAAATCATTAATGTGAGATTAATGATGGTGTAACTAATTGCCCTAAAGGGGACCTATTATGCCCTTTTTTACAAGATGTAATATAAGTCTCAGATGCCCCTAGAATGTGTATGTAAAGTTTCAGCTGTAAATACCCCACAGATCATTTATTATATAATTTTGAAAATGCCCATTTTGAGTGAAAGCAAAAACACTTTTTAAGTATTAAAATAGAAAACATTTGAAATAATGTTAAAGTTGTAATAATATTTCACAATGTTACAGCATTTTTGATCAAATAAATGCAGCCATGGTGACTAATGTTGAATCCGAGTCGAGTCCTAGAGTACGTTTTATATTACACATGGCATAGATTTGTCTGTATTTTCAAAAATTTCTGCATCCAAAATGTCGGAGTCTGAATCCAAGTTCATTCACAATTGTAGTCAGAGTCCAAGTCCTGATTCCAAGTACCCTAACTGTACAAGAGACTTATTTTAAAAACATTGAAATATCTGACCTGCAAAAGTATTCAGATAATAATAATAATAATATTTTTTTGCTATTTCATTTTGTCTCCAGAGATGTTTGATCAGGTTCAGGTCTGCGGTCTAGCTCAAGAATGTTGACAGAATGGTTCCCAAAGCCAATCTTAAAAGTGTCTTGGCTATGGGACATTGTCCTGTTGAAAGTTGAACATCCGGCCTATAGTCTGAGATCCTGAGTTCTCTAGACCAGGTTTTCATTAGGAATATCTCTGCATTTTGCTGTGTTCATCTTTTCATCCATCACCAGTCCCTGGCTCTGAAAAA
The DNA here is from genome assembly GCA_012976165.1 of Labeo catla. NCBI lineage: Eukaryota > Metazoa > Chordata > Actinopteri > Cypriniformes > Cyprinidae > Labeo > Labeo catla. The sequence goes on along the minus strand of VONZ01000918.1, from coordinate 109,555 downwards.
AAAAAAAAAACATTTGGGATTGCATATGTAACAGTATACATAAATAACTTCTATAAGATATAGGACAATCCTGCATTAGGGCTGGGCGATATGGGCAAAAAAAATTATCACGATAATTATCAGTCAATATCGATAATTATCACGATAAATGTCAAATCTTTATTTCTTTCCAGTTTAAAGTCAGATTTTTGCTCCAAAGTGTAAGTTGTAGAAGCCAGACCATTAATTTTCCTTAACAAAATAAATATCTAAATGGAAAAATTAATGTCTGCATGTTCTAATGAGTTATATTGTTTCAAATCAAGAAACAGGTTTGGGTTGTCTGATAATGACAATTATGATGATGATGATGATAATAATAATAATAATATCACTTTTTGTCTCTTAGAAATGGACATTTGATAGTAGCTTGAGGATGCAGAGGTAAATTTTTGTTCATTATCAATCAGTAACATCTGTAAAATTGTAGCAACCTCAGATTTATATGGTTAAATAAAATGTTTTTTTTTTTTACATTTTATTTATAGTAGCAAGCATACATTTTAAATCATGATAAACAGTTAAAACCACACATAATGGTACCTCAATACCATAGTACAAATATAACTACATGGTTTTATAGGTAGCCTATTTGTATGAAAAACGGTAATCTAAAAACATTCAGTATAAATGCACACATGCTATAGCTTAATCACAAATACATACATACTATAATTATATACCATTACTCCTGTAATAAAATTCAATGTGAACATCGCATATTGCTGCCACAATACCATGGTGCAGTGAGTGTTACTACAGTAAATCCATGGTAAATGATGGCGATGTGTAGATTGAAAAGCCTTCTGACTGTCTCGTTGCACAAAGCTTTAAACTAGTTTGAATCACAGAGTCATTTGTGTTCATCGCTGAATTCAAGTGTTTCACACTGGATCTCACAGCGCTGTTTAGTGCTCGCATGACGGAGCCGTTCACATATCGCGTCTTTTGCGCGTTCAAGTTCGTCATATCAAATGTGGGCGCGCGGCAGCTGCGCTCATAACGGCAGGGACGCGCATGCGGTGCAACGCGCTCGGTTTTTCCAGACGCGTCCGCGCCGCATCGAGATAATAATAAATAATAAATGCATCTTCTGTAGTAAGCTCGCGCAGAGCGGCAGTTTGAACTTTGGTCCGAGCGGATAAATGGTCCGTGTGGCGCGATTCAAATGAGTCGCACTGTTACGTTCCGCTTTTGGCACATAAAAATTGTATCGAACATTTATCGAACTCCTCATATCGTTTTATCGAGGAAAATTATATCGAGAAAATTATCGTTATCGAATTATCGCCCACCTGCATACTTCAGGAGATACCAGACATGAATGTGATAAGACTAAGAAAACAAAACAGACCTCATGACCGCACTTTGATAACGTTTGACTACAAGTTAAACAGCGTGATTTCAACGTCCTGAAACAATTGCTTTTTGCTTTCAATAATTACCTTTAAAGATGTCAAGCTGGTCCTGTAATTTCCAAGTGGTTTAAATTGAATTAATATGAGGTGCCTGAAGGCACTGTTTCATGTGAGAATCACAATAGTTAATAAACAGGTGTAATTCAAGATGTTTTGAATTGACACAGCTTCTCTAGATGAGTTAATGTTTCCAATCTGCCGTTGGTCAAACAAACCATTAACAGAATGACCTTTTTTTTGGGGCGCAGAAATGTAAAGTTTAGAACAAAACAGCCATTTCCTTATTGACACCAATTGTATACACACTGTATAGAGAAATTACAATCCTAAGGGAAAACCACACTCATAAACAACCTAATGACTCCCCAAACACCCTAATTTTTTCTAAATAAAGACAACATTGACAAAGTTACTAACTTGTCTGTCTCATTAAGACAATGCTGAAACAAACAGCAAGGTCTAGTCTGTGTGAATGATTTCTGCTTTAATTAACCCCAGGTTGCTCTCATCTCATGAGGGTCAGGGTGAATGACCTTAGAGGAGACGCAACGTAAACACAACAATGTACATCCTCATTTTTCTGCATTAAAAAAGAAAGAGAGAGACAAAGCCCCAGGTCATTAACAAGATGATGTAGTTTGTAGGATCTGGAATTTAAGAGGTCAACTGGGGTCACCCTAAATTTGGTGGAGATGAAGATGGAGATGAGCTTATCTCCTATAACGATTACTGAAATATTGAGAGATGGCTACGGTGATGTATGGCGAGATTAAAATCTGACATCAACTGCATCATTGTCTGCCACCTGGATTTTGCTTTTATAAAAGCTCCAAGTAGACCGCAAACTGACAACAGCCTTTAATATCTGTGAAAACCTTCAAATATTTTTTGTGTGGATCTGCTTTTGCCTCATGATTGCGTATGAATGTATTGAAAAGTGTGTATTATTCTACATTAATGTTACACTGTTATTGATAAACCTAGTTTATATTAGCCACTGATGCACAATGAAAGTACGATCTTACACTTATAAGGCTGCTACTGTTTCCTATCTGTTTTCCTAACACAATCAATGCATTGATTGTTTATAAATTTACTAACATCTTAATTTCTGAAAGCAAGATCAAGTAATCAATCACAAAGTAGATATAGATAATAGGTATAGATAATAGATAATATTCTGCCACTATTTACTCACTATTATGATCTTTTAACCTCACAGCTATTGGCTTGCTTTCTTCAACTGCACACAAGGCAATGTATCTGACTTAAAAACAAGATTGTTGTCAAGAATTTAATGTCATGAAGTATGAAGTTCCATAAAGGCAACATGGAAGTAGTCCATATGACTTCTGTGTTATAGTCTAGTCTATAATATAGCTTCATTTGATGAAATTCAGTTAATGATTGCATGCATACGAAGGGCAGGAGGAAAATATTTAAATCATTAGTCAAATAAATATATAAATAAATACCCCAAAACAATACAATAATAATAAATACAGTTAATGAAGATGTCGAGAGCTTAAGGTTTCAAAACATTTCTAGCCAGGAACATTTCATAACACGGGCAGGAAAAGTTCGAATCCATTCATCGACGTAAGTAAAAAGTGTAGTTACAGCTTTCACCCACTAGATTGCAGTGTTATAAAAGACAATTGCAATATGGGCTGAAGCGCTTCGATTTTCCAAGGCCACTGCAGTTTTATAGTGAATTTAGTCTTTTTAGTTAATAACAATAAAATAGAATTGGTTTTATGTGGGGTGTTAAGTGGCCTAATGTGGAGGGAGCTTTTTCTCAGATGTGTATACTTGTTCTTTCATCGCACTCACTATATTGTTTGTCTCCAACCATAATTTCTGAACTAATACATGTATTCACATGCATACATGGTCATTTATTTGTCATTTTTTAGTTCATACAGAGATGTTCCACAATGAAAGAAAACATGCTGCATTCTTTAGAATTTATGTTCTATATAAATAAATTGTGCACATTTAAAGATGTTACTTTTTACAAGATAACTGCAGAACTAAATATTTTATTGAAAAATGATAACATGAACAGAGTATAATACCGACACAGAAGCATTACAAAAAGCCTCCAAGGTAACATTATAAATAATCTCAGCACTTTACACTTGAGCCACAGTTATGTGGTACATTAATGTGAATTTTTCACAGGATGAACAGACAGTCTCTGGGTTAACAAAGAATAAATCCTGCTTCGGACCTCTTTAGTTTTCAGTGAGTAGAGGATGGGATTCACACAGGGTGTGAGGAGGGACGACAAAGACAAGCTCACCAGACCTACATTTGGGTTCCAAATAATTCCAAAAAATGTTAAACAAAAGATGGTTACAATAGGAATGAAAAATAGGGCCACTATTATGAGGTGTTCTGTGCACGTGGCCAGTGACTTATAACGGCTCTGAATATTTTTCATTCTGAATACAGCGCTCAGTATACCCATGTAGGTCAAGAAAATAAAAATCAAAGGTCCAGCAGTGAAGAGTATAGTTAAAATAGTGGCATAATTCCACTGGGGTGTTGTATCGCTACAAGCAAGTACTAAAACAGGTGCATAATCGCAAAAATAGCTGTGGACCTCAAGAGAGTCACAAAAAGACAGGGCTGGTATGGATGCAACAGCATAGAAAACTATAACAATACAAAATAACCAAATTGCACCGATTATATAAGCCATTCTGGGGTTTGTGTTTATAGACTCCTGTCTTAAAGGAAAACAGATTGCAATGAACCTGTCATAAGAGAGAATACATAAGGAAAATGGTTCGAGGGATAAAAAAGTATAGTAAGTGTACATTTGCACAAGGCATAATTTGAATGGAACAAAATTATTTAGAACAATGTAAGTCTTGACCATGCCTGGCACAAGAGAGGTGCTGAGAACAATATCAACCAAAGCCAGATTACCAACAGCCATGAACTTTGGAACATGCAGACGGTGGTCATAGAAAATGATGGCGATCAGAAAGATATTGCATATAACTGTGATCACATAAAGCACCGTGAGGAACATGACATAGATATTACTGTAAGACATTGAACTCAATGCAACAATGTAAAATCCTGCAGGCTGAATAAGGGAGTTGCTGGTGTTCTTCATGGCCGTTCTTTTTTTCCGACCAAGCTTCCTTGCAGCGTGCTTCGCTTTTAGTGGGCGAGAAACAAGATACCTGTGAGAAACAGTCACAAACAGTCTGTGCTTTACAAATCACCTTAATAACATTTGAAGACATTTGAGCCTTCATTCAACCAGAAATATCACAATGAAAATAAACATTTAACATATTGCAATGCTATGATAATACATACATGAAAAAGAATTGTAGAGGTTTGTGGATAACAAACGACAGTTTTGCCTCTGCTTCACAGTCCAGGATCACTGTGAATCCTGAATGTGAACTTGAGAAGATTTTTGGGCAATATATTGGCCAATTTTTCCTCCAGAGGTGTCATTAAACAAGAAAGAACCTCCGTCATCTAGTATCTAATGTCTTGAGAGAAAACACATTCATTAGCGCTTTTAACTTCATTATTGTGATTATTGATTGTGAAACTAATTGCTTTAAGTGTCACTAATTAGTCTGTTTATTTTTGTGTTCATTTTTGTAACAACAATAAAAACTCCCAGCAGGATAAAGCAAAGGCAGCCTTATGAACTAAATAACGTTCATAATAATGTAAGTGTGAAAATTATATAAAGATACATATATATACACTACCGTTCAAAAGTTTGGGGTCAGTACATTTTTATTGTTTGTTTTTTTTTTTTTTTTTAAGAAATTAATACTTTTATTCACCAAGGATGTATTAAGTTAATAATTACAAGTTTATTAAAAGTTAATAATAAATAATTTACATTGTTATAAAATATTTATATTTTGAATAAACCCTGTACTTTTTAAACTTGTTATTCATGAAAGAATCCTGAAAAAAAAAAAAAATCACAGGTTCCAAAAAATATTTGGCAGCACAACTGTTGATATTATCCAACATTGATCATTCTAATAATAAATCCGCATATTAGAATGATTTCTGAAGGATCATGTGACACTTAAGACTGGAGTAACAGCTGATAAAAATTCAGCTTTTCATCACAGGAATAAATTCTATTTTAAAGTATGTTAAAATAAAAAACATTATTTTATATTGTAAAAACATTTTGCAATATTACTGTTTTTTTTCTATATTTTTAATCAAATAAATGCAGCCTTGATGAGCATAAGAGACTTCTTTAAAGACTATTACAAGTCTTACTGACCCCAAACTTTTGAACGGTAGTGTATATATATATATATATATATATATATAAATGAACAAACATTATAAAATATAGGACAAATCCTGCATGCTTTAGGAGATACCAGATGTAGAGCTGTAATCGGGCCTTAAAAGTTAGGCCCGACAAGTATATTTTGATTGACAGCTTTTTAAAAGCCCGAGCCCGTTTACAGCCCGACATTAGCGCAAGCACACAGCTCTTTTGCCTTTTGTCAAGAATGAGTCATTTGTACATGTTTTAACATAATTTATTAATGACTAACGTAGGCTATAGGCCACTTGGAAGTTGGAACAAAGAAATATAAGTCCTCTGTAACATCGTAACATCTTAGCACTCTAAATAGGCGTACACTTAGCCTATAAATAGGCCAACGCGCCAATAAAAAAGACTCTTTCTTAACAAATTAAATTAAGGTAAGTTCTAAATTAAGATGGGTTTTTGGCAATAACGAAATTAAGATCATCAACATCAGTTTCAGCGCGATCCTGCGCTCACTGATGGTGCGTCCAGCAGCACTGAACACCCTTTTACTGCTGCTGCGAGTGGCCGGGGTGCATAGTACTGATCTGGCTAATTTTGCCGAAACGTAATCACCAGAGGCAAGCCTCTGTTTTACCTCCTCAGCATCCATTTTCGCATCTTTCTCGTGCTAATCGAAACGCATCATATGGCCGCTAATTTACCGGGCAATCCGGAGTGCAAGCCGGAGCGGAAGCCCGAGCCCGGCCCGAGCCCGTGTAAAATGATATAAATTAAGCCCTAGCCCCACCGACCCCGTCGGGTCCCGTCGGGTTTCATCGGGTTCGGGCAAAGATCTTCAGCTCTAATCAGATGTACAAGTGATAGAGGTGAGAAAAGGGAATGACTTGCAATGACATTACTGCACTTCAATGAAGTGTGAACACAAGTTACACAGGTGTTGAATTGACATCTGTTCTAAAACTCTTCCTTTTTGGAGATATTAAGTTATTGTTGGTGTTATTTTGGAGTAAATTACAGGAGTTCGTCATAACACTCACACGTACATGTATGTGCATAAATACACTGTATAAATGGTATGTATGCACAATTGATGAACTTTACAGTTATTGAACTGGACTAAATTTACATTGAACTGGCTTGAGCTGTATAATGACATTTGGTGGTTCGTGTACAGTACACGCATACTATTCTAGTGACAATATTTGTGTCGTGCACTTTATGTCAACATAGCAGATGTTTTTCCATACTATGGAAGTCAATGTCTACTATCAACTATTTGGTTACCAAAATGTCATCAGATGCCCATTTTCCACAAGTTGACATGATTCTTTAGGGTCTTAAGGAAAAGTCTATAATATACTTTGGCTAAAAATTCTCAGTGGTTGTGTAAAACAACACCATTTTTACCTTGTCAAAAAGAACTCAAAAATCATCCCATTCTAAGGGGTTGTTCCTTTAAATGCAAATGAGCTCTGCTCACCCCGCCCCTCTCTTCTCTCTGTGAAGTGACGAGCCTGTTTACTTTAGCCGCGTTTAGCCACGTTTACCCGCTAAACTTGCTAACAAGCACATTATTAGGAAAGGCGATCGCAAAGATTCATTAAAAAAACCTGTATACTCACTTCTGCTGTAAGTGAAGCTGGATCACGAATGATTTGCGCAAATATAGACGGATATATGTAGATCGGGAGCCGCATTCCCTTCACAAACAAATGTATGTTTGATGTCGGGAGTAAATGACGACCACTATGTTCATTATTACATCCAGCAACACAACACCTCAATCGCTCAATCAGAGATATTCTTGTCTAACCCCTGCTCCGGCATCAAACAATGGAGGTCGGACTGTCACAGCTGAACTGAGGTGAGACGCTCATGTCAGTCAACTATTGTGGGAGCGGCCTCTGTGGGTGTGACACAACAACGACAGGCATCTGAGAATGGCTCGATTTGAAAAAGGGGATATTATTTTTACAGATTAATTAAAAAGCACTGCATGGATTTTTATCATTATAGGGTAGATTTGTACATACACTGCACACATTACACACATTAATGTTCAAACAACTTGAAAAAGTGAAGTTTGCATCCAATGACCCCTTTAACAGAGGAAAGAAACTCATATAGGTTTGAAACAAATAGAGAGTGCGTAAATGATGACAGAGTTTTCTCTTTAATCAGATATGATACCACAATCAGGACTTTATTCATCATTTCAGTCAAAGTTTCCACTGTATAAGTGATTTGGTCTGACCAGAGGCTATTGGATTCAACCTAATTCTCTCTAAATAAAGACAACACTGACAAAGTGACTAATTTGTCTGTCTCATTAAGGCAGTGCTGAAACACATACAAATCAGGTCTAGTCTGTGTGAATGTTTTTTTCTCTCTAATTAACCCCAGGCTGCTCTAATCACATGAGGGTTAGGGTTAATGACCTCAGTAGTGACACAATGTAAACACAACAGTGTTCATCCTCTAAACTGATCTCCCCAAAGTCAAACACATCATAATACACTCAGAACTTACATTAAAAAAACATAACAATAAAAAGTGAGAGACAAAGCCCCTGATCATTAACAAGAAGATTTATTCAGTTTGTAGAATCTGGAATTTAAGCGGTCAAATGAGGTCACCCTAAATTTGGTATGTATTTGATCATTAACAATGATCATTTTCATTGAGAGATGAGTTTATCGACTATAAAAATTATTGAAATATTAAAAGATAGCTGCAGCGATGTATGACGAAAATCAGATGTGAATATTCAGCCTCCTCGTCTCCTACCTGGATTTTGCTTTTATAGAAGCTCCAAGTAGACAGCAAACTGACTTCAGCCTTCAATATCTGTGAAAACCTTCAAACGTATATTTTGTTTGGATCTGCTTTTGCCTCATGATTGCATATGAAATCAGTTTGTGCAAGTGGCATTCACATCGACATCCATATCCACATTTCAACATTCCACACAAGTAATAGACCAAAATAATAATTCACAAATCAGTTAATACAGAAAATAAATAATGAGCAAAATGTGATGTATAAAGTGTAATAAAATACCCACATGCAGGTTAAAAAAGAGCAATGGTGTTTGTGTAAGGCTCAGCATTTGGAAGCATGTTCTGCTTACTATTTTAAAAAATAAGTGTGTGAAACAGTGTGCATTATTATATGTTAATGTTACACTGATATTGAAGAACCTAGTTTCTGTTAGCCACTGATGCAGGCATGTTACTGTGTCCAAATGTCAGTTTTCCTAACATAATCAATGCATCGATTTGTTTTGATTTCTGAAAGCCTGTTCAAATAATCAATCACAAAGAGATGTTAAAGGTTTAGGTCATCCAGGGATGACTATTCTGTCACTATTTACTCACCTTTATGTTGTTCAGCTAATGGCTTTCTTTCTTAAAATGCACACAAGCCAATATAAGCTGCCATAAAAAGAAGACTGTTGTCATGAATTTAATTTTATGAAATATAAAGAAGTTCCATAAAAGCAACATGGAAGTAGTCCATATCACTTCTGTGCTATATTCTAACTGTTTTGAAATCCTATGATATAGCTTCATGTGATACGGTTACATTGAATTATTGCATGCTTTGCTTCAGGAGCTGCTTCTGTTCTGGTGGTCGGTTGTGTACTCTTTAAACATCTGAACCTTATTTTTTTTTGTATGTTTGAGTCTGTAGTAATACAGTGAATGAAGGTGTCAAGAGTTTAAGGGCACATTTCTCATGTTTCTGATTCACATTTTAAAGGCCCGATTCAGTATATCGACAAAAGTAAAATGGCAACTGTAATTACAACTGACACCCACTACACTGTAAAAAAACAATTTGTTGAGTCAACTTAAAATAATTTATAACCTGGCTGCCTTAAAATTTTAAGTTCAGTCAACTCAAAAAAAGTTTATTCAACTTGAAATGTTAAATTATACTAAGTAACAACTTAGATATTTGAGTTGAATCAACTTAAAATTTTAAGGCAGCTGGGTTACTTACCCATCTGTTAAGTGTAGCAAACACAAATATCTAAGTTCTTACTTAGTACAACTTAACATTTCAAGTTGACTAAACTTATTCTAGGCAGCAGGGTAACAAATTATTTTAAGCTGACTCAACAAATTGTGTTGTTTATTTTTTACAGTGTAGATTGCAGTGTTATAAAATACAATTGCAGTGGGCTGAGGCACTTCCTTTTTCCAAGGCCAGTGCGCTTTCACAGTGAATTTAGACTATTCTATTTACTTTTTAGCACTTGTTTGTCTCCAACCATTCTTAAATAATTTATGAACTAATGTATTCACATGATTGTTTCATTGTCATTTTTTAATTCATACAAAGATGTTGCACAATGAAAGAAAATGTGCTGTGTTCTTTATAATTTGTGTTCTTTGTCATTTTAATTAAATGCAAGTTTTTACAAGATACAGTGCCTTGCAAAAGTACTCATTTTTTCATGTTTTGTTATGTTGCTGCCATATCTTAAACAGCTTTCAATTTCTTTACCCCCCACATCAATCTGCACTCCATACACCATAATGACAAAGCAAAAACAGAATTGTCACAACTTTGGAAATGTATTAAAAATAAAACACTAAAAATAAGTACATTGCATAAGTATTAATTCTCTTAACTGAGTACTTACATGAAGCACCTTCACAGCCTCAGGTCTTTGTGTATGATGCGGCAAGCTTTGCACACCAGGATTTGGCAATTATCTGCCATTTTTCTCCTCACTTGTTCACCTCTCAAGCTGTCACCTTGGATGGGGGCAGATGCACATTTTTAGGTTTCTCCAAAAATATTTGATTGGGTTCAAGCCCAGGCTGTGGCTGGGCCACTCAAGGACATTCACACAGTCATCTATAAGGCACACTTGCTGTGTGCTTAGGGTCATTGTCCTGCTGGAAGGTGAACCTGTCTGGGGTTTTGAATGCTCTGGACTAGGTTTTCCTTAAAGCCGGGCTCACACTACAGGATTTTTAAAATCCAACCGATTATGAAATCTGGTTGCAACACACACATAAGGAGAATCTTTGCAGGTTATCTTCCCTGAAATCTTAAACATGCACACACTACAAGATTTGAAAATTGTGGCGCATAACACACTACCAGATATTATTAAGATTATCATGATGGAGGGAGCGCCTCACGTGATCTTACGCAACAGATCGTCATTTCGGCTAAACTAATGTTTACAAATGTTAGTTAGCGTGCTAGCAGATTTATGCACTCACCCGGTATGTTGAAAACTGAGACGATTACACTCCAGAGTTTTCCTTGCTCCATGTGGTTGTGGTATGTTTTCAACATATTATACAGACAGTGTTACTACAAAAACATAAGCAGTTTCCTCCATCTCCACTATGGACCGTACAGCAGCTGTTTTGCGGTCGAGCATTGGCTGTGGTGAAAGTATTGATGTAATTATAGCCATGATCACCCCGAATTAAAATCCTGAATATCAAACATGTTTGATATGATCGGGGCGGCCCCGATTTGTGTGAAAGCAGATCGGGAGGTGCAAGATTTGATCTGTGAATGTCTCACATTAGCAGATAATCCGTGCCTAACATCGGGACCGATCAAGGTGCTCGACAAGATTTTTGCTCAGATTCCCGGGAGGGGAAAATCAGGGTAAAATCGGGCTAAAAATCCCATAGTGTAAACCTGGCTTTAGGCTATCTCTATACTTTTCTGTGTTGAGCTTTCCTTTTACTCTGACGAGTCCTTCAGTCCCTGCTGCTGAAAAACATCTCCACAGCATGAGGCTGCTACCAGCACACTTTACTGTTGGGATGCTACTGTGCAGGTGATGAGCAGTGCCTTGTTTTCTTCAAACTTGATGCTTGGAATTGAGGTTTATCAGACCAGCGAATGCTGTTTCTTACAATCTGAGAGTTCTTTAGGTGCTTTGTTGCAAATTCCAAATGGGTTTTCATGTGTCTTCACTGATTAGAGGATTGAGTTTGGCCACACCACTATAAAGCCCAGATTGGTGGAGTGTTGCAGTCATGTTTGTCCTTCTGTAGGTTTCTCCTATCTCCACATATAGGAGATCATCATCCATCATACAACTTAACCAGAATGGCCATCAGGTCCAAAAGGTCAGCTCTAGAAAGAGTCCTGTTTGTTTCAGACTTCTTCCATTAATTGTAACGAAGACTTCAGCAGAATTTTTTCGGAACTTTTTCCTAGATGTATGGCTTGACACAATCCTGTTTCTGAGCTCTAACGGCTGTTTTTTTTCACCCCAGGGCTTGGTTTTTGCTCTGATATGAACTTTCAGCTGTTAGACCTTTTATTAGGACGTGTGTGCCTTTCCAAATCATACCCATTCAATTGAATTTGCCACAGGTTAACTTCACTCGAAGTGTAGTACCATTACAAGCAATATGAATGCTCCTGAGCTAAATTTCAACTGTCCCAGATAAGGGTATGAAAACTTATGCAATGGAATCGTCAAGTTTTTTATTTGTAATAAATTAATGCAAAGATGTTAAAAACTTGTTTTTAGCTTTGCCATTGTTGTGTGGAGTGTAGATTGATTTGGGAAAAAAGTCATTTAAAACAGTGTAACATACTGTAAGGAAGCAACATAAAATGCGATAAAAATTATAAATACTTTTGCAAGCAGAGGAAATGTAGAACTATATATTTTATTAAAAAACAGTAATATGAACACAGTATAATACAGTCACAGAAGCATTACAGAAAGCCTCCAAGATGATAATATCAATAATCTCAGCACTTTACACTTGAGCCACAGTTATGTGGTATATTAATGTGAACGTTTTAGAGGATGAACAAACCATCTTTGGGTTAACAAAGAATAAATCCTGCTTCGAACCTCTTTAGTTTTCAGTGAGTAGAGGATGGGATTTACACAGGGTGTGAGGAGGGACGTCAAAGACAAGCACACCAGACCTACATTTGGGTTCCAAATAATTCCAAAAAATGTCAAACAAAAGATGGTTACAATAGGAAAGAAGAATAGAGCCACTATTATGAAGTGTTCTGTGCACGTGGCCAGTGCTCTAAAACGGCTCTGATTAGTTTTCATTCTGAATACAGCGCTCAGTATACCCATGTAGGTCAAGAAAATAAAAATCGAAGGTCCAGCAGTGAAGAGTATAGTTAAAATAGTGGCATAATTCCACTGGGATGTCACATCGCTACAAGCAAGTACTAAAATAGGAGCATAATCGCAAAAATAGCTGTTGACCTCAAGAGAGCCACAGAATGTCAGGGTTGAGACGGATGTGCTGTAGAGTACCACAGTACAAACAAAGAACCAAACTGCACCAATTATATAAGCCATTCTGGTGTTTGTGTTTATAGACTCCTGTCTTAAAGGAAAACAGATTGCAATGAACCTGTCATAAGAGAGAATACATAAGGAAAATGGTTCGAGGGATAAAAAAGTATAATAAGTGTACATCTGCAAAAGGCATAGTTTGAATGGAACAAAATTATCTAGAACAATGTAAGTCTTTATCATGCCCGGCACAAGAGAGGTGCTGAGAACAATATCAACCAAAGCCAGATTACCAACGGCCATGAACTTTGGGACATGCAGACGGTGATCATAAAAAATGATGGTGATCAGAAAGATATTGCATATGACTGTGATCACATAAAGCACCGTGAGGAACATGACATAGATATTACTGTAAGACATTGAATTCAAACCAACAATGTAAAATCCTGCAGGCTGAATGAAGGAGTTGCTGGTGTTCTTCATTGCCGTACTTTTTTTCCGACCGAGCTTCCTTGCAGCGTGCTTCGCTTTTAGTGGGCGAGAAACAAGATACCTGTGAGAAACAGTCACAAACAGTCTGTGCCTTACAAATCACCTTCATAACATTTGAGGACATAAGCCTCATGATATTCAAACAGACATATCACAATGAAAATTTACATTTAACATATTACAATGGTATGATAATTAATACATACATGGAAACAAAAGTATTGTAGAGGTTTGTGAATAACAAACCACAGTTTTTGCCTCTGCTTCACAGTCCAGGATCACTGTGAATCCTGAATGTGAATTTGAAAACATTTTTGGGCAATATATCAGACAGTTTTTCCTCCAGAGGTGTCATTAGATATGAAAGAACCTCTGGTATCTAGTATCTAATGTCTTAAGAGAAAACACATTCATTAATGTGATATTACTAATGGTGTAACTAATTGTCTTAAGTATCACTAATTAGACTGTTTCACTAATTAGCATTTATGATCTCCATTACACTCAAAGTGGCAAAATCATATAACAAAACAATACAATTGAAAGGTAAATACTCTAAAAATCATTAATTTTATGAAATAATATATATATATATATATATGTGTATATATATATAAAACATTATTAAATCCTGCATGCTTTAGGAAATGCAAGATGTGTATGTGAGAAAAGAGAAAAGAATATGACTTCCAATAGCTTCAGTGAAATGTGAACAAGCTGCAGAGCTTGATTAAATGAGGTGTTAAACTGACATCAACCCTGAAACTCTTTCTTTTTAGAAGTATTAAGCTGTTGCTGGTTTAAAGTTTTTAAAATTGCTTCTTTTGTTTTCTGAATCAACTCTGAACTGACTTGAGCTGTATAATGACACTATTGACTTGTTAGCCTTACAGCTGAATATGAATTTGGACATAGGACACGTTCACACAGCAGCGGAATACGGTTGTCAGTCCTGTATTTAAGTTCTTAATATGGTTACGTTCACACTAAAAATGCAACAATACAGTTACTCCACAGTTCAATACCTTGGTTTTTAACCACAATTTTCGGTTTGGTTCGGTTCTAATAACTTGCCACATCAGTGTGTTGTTTTTTGCAACAAATTAACAACAAAATACTCCTGTAAACATCTGTACACTGAAAAAAGCTTGGATTATTATATGTCTGCTTGATGTTTCTTTTGAGAGAGGTATTATTTTTTAGAATTTTACGCAAAATAGGATGGGTTTCATTCATAATGGACGCCAGAGGGCACCCTCGGGCAGAAAATTCACATATGCATCAAAGAAGTAGCACTGATTATGTTCAGTTCCAGCCAGGAAATCTGGATAATGCCATGGAAACATGGATAAAGGCATCTTTGTAACTGAATAAAAACTAGATACAACGTTAAACATTTTGAATGATGAAATGTAAGGACAATAAACACTCTTCTGAAATAATATATGGTTTATCTGTGTTCTTCAAGCCATCTCGTGTATTTTCATAATGATTAAGTATATCTGTAAGTCATTGCTAATTGACATACATAGAATATGAGTATAGAATATAATGTCTGCCTCATTCTGTGATGCAAAGCCACATCAGATCACATAAGGAAGTTATTTTAAACGATCGACTGATGCTGTGAATTAAAAACAAGTATAACAGGCACACACACAGCAAATTCCGAGAGAAATAAAACAACGAAATTGTTTAAATGCAAAACCAAAAAAACGCAATTCACAAACGTGTATTGAACCGTGGATGTCGTACCGAACGGTTCGATATTATATTGAGAATTGTGATATCCCTAGTTTACACACAGTATGGTTATTACCGAGCGTGACAACCACATTCTATAACCAAACTCACACCTGTACATTTTCTGGACTCACAGGCTACGTTCACACTGTCAGTTTTTGTTTCGAGCATCTCGAATACTGTCTGTATGAACGTGCAACAGGAGTCAAGCCCGTATTCCTTACTAGTAACCATAGCAACAGTGGGCAAAGTAATATTAAAGATGGCGATGTCCATAAAACAAAAGGTTTTATCGCTTTCTGACACAACAGGAGTCCAATCAAGCCGTAAGTTCATTCATCAAACCTTCATTAACCAACAGCAGCTTTTATATTTGGGTGGAGAGCAGAGCATTTGAGTCGTGCACAGAACACAAAATTGACGGAAGCGGCTCTGGTGGAGACTGGATATAAAACTTTAAGATGACACACACCTCAAGTTACAGAAACCACACATGAAAGCATGCAACACATGGTTAGACGTGTGTTTGTGCGGCAGAGCGGCTCTCTTGCACTGAATGATGTGATGGACAACTAGTTCCGTTCACACAGCATGTGTGTTCCGAGAATGAGGTTGTGAGTTCTTAACGCAACCATATTAAGGAATGGACAACCGTATTCTGCTGCTTTGTGAACGTGACCACAACTGCATTCTCAGAACACAATTCCACCATTTTGAATTGAAAGTAGGTCTGTCATTTACGTGATTCATGTAATTCATATTGATTGTGTCACGAATCTGGTCGGTGTCCTGCTGTCCGCTCACCGCCAGATGTCGCTCTCACCCTGTCACTACACACAGACTGTTGCTTTGCACCCCGGACTACTACTCCCATCACCCATCGCGCCGATTGCGTTGCCTCCTGTAGCCAATCAGGCGCACTATAAAAGCCCCGGACTTTCCCCATGCAAGCTATTATTGTTGTTATCATTATTGTTGTTAGCGTTTCCTAGTTTCCTAGTTCCCTGTGTTTAGTTCCCTCGCCTGGCTTCTCCGTTTCGACTGTTCGCCGCCTGCCTTCTGGACTCCCACTCGTGTTAATGTATTATTCTCTACGTCTTGCCTGTGATTGACCTGTTTGCTCCTGTTTCGACCCTGCCTGTACGACCATGTCTTTGTCTCGTCCTGTTAATAAAAGCTCGCGAATGGATCCGCTCGCCTCTCGCCTCTCACTCCCCGTTACAGATTGTGATGACAATAGCATTTTTTGTAGTTTTGTTTTGCGTCTTTTAACATATAGGAATACAACTAAAATTCAGTGGGTGCATATTTTAAAATAATATTAATTTACAAAAATTCTCGTTCCTGTTCTTTTACTGTTCTTTTTTCTTTCTTTATTTATTCCCCTAAATCCATTCAAATCCTTCATTTATTTAGTTCCTTTAAAGGGGTCATCGAATGCTCATTTTTCACAAGTTGATATGATTCTTTAGGGTCTTAATGAAAAGTCTATAATATACTTTGGTTAAAAATTCTCAGTTGTAGTGTAAAACAACACCCTTTTTACCTTGTCAAAATGAGCTCTGCAAAAATCATCCCATTCTGAGGGAATTGCTCCTTTAAATGCAAATGAGCTATGCTCGTCCCGCCCCTCTCTTCTCTCTGTGGAATGTCGAGCCTGTTTACTTTAGCCGCATTTAGCCGCGTTTACCTGCTAAACTTGCTAACTAGCACATTATTAGGAAAGGCGATCGCAAAAAAGTTTCATTAAAAAAAAAAACCCTTATACTCACTTCTGCTGTGAATGAAGCTGGATCACGAATGATTCGCGCAAACATAGACGGTATATGTAGATCGGGAGGCGCATTCCCTTCATAAACGTAATCCACTGCAACTTCAGTGGCTCAGATGTCGGGAGTAAATGACGACCACTATGTTCATTATTACATCCAGCAACACAACACCTCAATCACTCAGTCTGAGATATTCATGTCTAACTTGCATCCCTGCATTGAAAAAATGGAGGTCAGACTGAGACAGCTGATCTGAGGTAAGACGCTCATGTCAATCAACTATCGTGGGAGCGGTCACACCGACAGGCATCTGAGAATGGCTCGATTTGAAAAAGGGGATATTATTTTTACAGATTAATTAAAAACCACTGCATGGATTTTTATCATTATAGGGTAGATTTGTACATATACTGCCAACACACATTAATGTTCAAACAACTTGAAAAAGTGTACTTAGCATCCGATGACCCCTTTAAATAAATACCATTACCATAGAGGTCTGGTCTTTGTATTTTCCTCAAAACGACTGGTCCCCCCATAGATATATATATATATATATATATATATATATATATATATATATATATATATATATATATATACGTAGATGCGTCATTAACAACTGTTTCTATGGGCTGCTATACGTAAGCCATCCGCCATATTGTAATGGTCAGCTTGACGTCATTCACCATAGTAATCACTGAATATTTGAAATGCCACAACCCTTCACAGCCGTTGGTCTGCGAACCTATAGTATGGTGAATGACGTAAAATTGACATTTCCAAGATGGCGACGCATCTACATGCTTGGAGCGGTCAAATGGGGTATCTATACATATCTATGATCCCCCCCAGTGTTCTAGACATGATTACGGCCTTGTTTGGTATAAATAAAAAGTTAGGTAAAAAGAATCACCAGTATAGAAACAATGACCCCCAGAGAGAGAGAGAACAAAGAGGGCAGTTTTGTATTTGTTTTTTGTTATTCAATAATAAAAAAAAAACTTTATTTTGTTGTGAAAGTGCATATTCTTGGGTTCACTAGGATGGCCATGAAAGCATTATATCAGTCTTTTTTCAATGTACATATAGCTAATTTAGCAATATCTACAGTATAAGTATACTGTATCCCCCTTCGCATAAAAATAACGGCTACCCTAATATACGCACGGAGTATTCTGATGACAATATTTTTGTCACATGCACTGTACGCTGACCCTTGTGTATGTGTAACCCAAAGTATACTTTGGGCTTGAAGCAGATGTTTTCCATACTATAGAAGTCAATGGCTACTGTCAACTGTTTGGGTATCAACATTCTTCAAAATATCTTCTCGTGTTTAACAAAGGTTTGCACAGGTCACAGGATTGCAACAAATAGGGTGAGAATTTTCATTTTTGGGTATACTATCCCTTTAATTAGCTTTAATAACACATAATCAGGGCTTCATTCATTCATTGCAATTAAAGGTTTCACTGCATAAGTGATTTGGGCTGACCAGAGGGTATTCACAAAATGTCATTTTTCCAGATGAGCTAATTTTTCCATTCTGCCACTGGTCAGACAATCCGTTAACAGTTAACCAACACCTACTGTATACATGCTGTATAAAGAAATTACAATCCTAAGGGAAAAACACACACTTCTAAACAACCTAATGACTCCCAGAACAACCTAATTCTCTCTAAATAAAGACAACATTGACAAAGTAACTAATTTGTCTGCCTCATTAAGACAATGCTGAGACACAAACAAATTAGGTCTCGTCTGTGTGAACGTTTTAGCTCTAATTAACCCCAGACTGCTCTCATCTCATGAGGGTCAGAGTTAATGACCTTAGAGGAGACGCAACATAAACACAACAGTGTTCACCCTCAGAGCAAGTTAGGTGATCTCCCCAAAGTCAAAAACATACACTCAGAACTTAAACGAGAGATAGAACCCACAGTCATTAACGAGGAGGATCTGGAATTTAAGAGGTCAGCTGGGGTCACCATAGATTTGGGATTTATTTGTTCTTTCACAATAATCATTTTGATGATCAGATCAAGACGAGCTTATCTTTTATAATGATTATTAAATTATTAAGAGATGGCTGCAGCAATGTATGACAAGATTAAAATCAGATCTGAATATTAATGAGATTTTGCATCAGATGTTTCAAGTGTCTGCCACCTGGATTTTGCTTTAAAGCTCCAAGTAAACAACGAACTGACAACAGCCTTTAATATTTGTGAAGACATTAAAAAATGTTGTTGGGAAGCTGCTTTTGCCTCATGTTTGTTGATGAAATAGTGTCATTCACATTATTACATTATGAAAGACACACGTCGTGAAATTTAATTAATGATTGCATGAAGGACAGGGAAAAGTATTTACATCATTGAAAAAAAGAAACAATTTTACAGCTGTTTCAAAAAAAAATTGCTTCAGGAGCTGCTCTTTGCGAGTGTTCTGGTAGGTGGTTGTGCACTTCTTAAACTTCTGAACCGCTGACACTTCCCTTTATAAATGTGTGTGCAGTCCTGGTAGTTCCTATATTTTGGACATAATGTGGACATTTTTTTTTCCACATGAAGAAACAAATCATACAGAACATACAGTGTTTGAAAATATAAAAGTGCAAAATGTTATCAGTGAGGAGGTAGAAAATACAGTTTGTACAGTATAGTAATCATTACGTCAATGGAATGTCCCATAAAACATGGAAACCCAATAAATGTGTATGTAGTTATACTACATAATGAAGTGTTCAAATCCCAAATAAGTTTTTTTCTTCACGCTTGAGTCTGTAGCCAAACTAACATGCTTAGTATTTCAATAATCTTGCTTTTGCAGTTCATGAAGGTGTCGGGAGTTTAAGGTTTCACAACTTGTCTGGCCATGTCATGTCTTTTCATATAATGAACAGGAAACGTGACTTAAAAAAGAAGTCCACTTCCAAAACAAAGATTCACATATAATTTACTCACCCCCTTGTCATCCAAGATGTTCATGTCTTTCTTTCTTTGCATTTAAACTGCATTTTGGAAGTTCAAAATCGGGGCACCATATCAGTCCATTATATGGAGAAAAATCCTGAAATGTTTTCCTCAAAAAACATAATTTCTTTTACGACTGAAAAAAAGATATGAACATCTTGGATGACAAGGGGATGAGTACATTATATGTGAATCTTTGTTTTGGAAGTGAACTTCTCCTAAGCAAAAAGGCAAATGCAATTACAACTGTCACCCACTAGATTGCAGTGTTACAAAAGACAATTGCAGTGGCCTGAAGCTCTTCTATTTCCAAAAAAACAGTATGACCAGTATGTATTAACTTTTCTATTCTTTTATTTGTGTTTTGCCTCACAGAATGGCCATTCCTGTTGGAAACCTCTGTTACAGCTTGTTAACAGTGTACATGGTAACTGGCTTCTAGACGTCTAAACAGGTCACTGACTTGGATTAGCAGCAAATCAGCTCATTGGAACTTTTTGGACAGTTCTTTTTTATTCTTTCAGCTAATATTTTTAGGCCTTGTTAGAATAGGTAGGCCTACATGCTAAATATGGCACCATCTATGCACTTTGCAGACAAAGCAGCTTTTGGTTTTTATAAAAGACATAGTGGATACATAGAAAGCAAATTTTCAACAGTGCAATTATTAAAAAGAAAGAATTGGTTTTAGGTGTGGTGATAAATAATGTAAAGGCAGCTCTTTACTATAGGTGTGAACATTTTGTGAATACAGAACATTGTTCTTTTATTACATGGTTGTTTCTCTCCAGCCATTCTTAAATTATCTATGAACTTTGAGAATGACTTATGGCAACAAACCGAGATGTTCTACAATGAAAGAAAACATCTATTGTGTTCTTATTGTGCTTTATATGATTGTGTGTTAATAACATTTGTCATAAGCTTTTGACATTCAACCAGAAATCCAACAATGAAAATCTACATTTAACATATTACAGTGACTGTATTAATGATCATTACACATAGGCCTACATGAAGAAAGGATTGTAGACTTGTATGGATAACAAACCTCAGTTTTTGCCTCTGTTTCACAGTCCAGGATTGCTGTGAATCCTGAATGTGAACTTGAGAAGATTTTTGGGCAATATATTGGCAGTTTTTCCTCTAGAGGTGTAATTAAATAGAAAAGAATCTCTGGTATCTAATAGTCTTGAGAGAAAACACATTCATTAGTGCTTTTTACTTCATTATTGTGAGATTAATGATGGTGTAACTAATTGCCTTAAGTGTCACTAATTAGTCAGTTTATTTTTGTGTTCATTTTTGTAACAACAACAAAAAAACCCCAGAGGGATAATGCAAAGGTGGCATTATGAACTAACACTCAAAGTGGGAAAATCATATAATAAAAAACTAATATCCAAAGCTAAATGCTCTAAAAAACATTCAGTTTATAATATGAAATAAAAGAAATAAAAGCTAAAAATGAACAAATACTAAAAAACATAAGATAAAATTATGCATGCTTTAGGAGACACCAGTTGTGGAAGTGACAACAGAAAAAAGAGAATGACTTACTGCTGCACTTCAATGATGTGTGAATACAGATTGAGTAATTGAGGCGTTAAATGTCAATCCAGAAATTCTTTCTTTTTATTGTATTATAATAATTACATGTGGAGATATCAAGCTGTTGCTGTAATTTTCGAGTCATTTAAACTAAATGAATTTGAGAGGCCTGAAGGCACTGTTTCATTTGAGACAAGAACAAACAGTACAGCTACAGTAAATCACGTCATCATAGACATATGTCTTAATTTGGAGAGTAATATTTAAAAAGCCATCAGGACTTCTCGTTTTAATCAAGACCTTCTCTGTATAAGAGATTTAAGATGTTTGTTTAAGCAAGCCAAGTTTGTTTAGCATTAGCAATCAAGACTGGATGGGCAGGAGAACATAATGACTTATGTCGGATACGCACTGCATCAGTGGCGGTTCTACACTGAATTGCTCCCCGGGCGAGACTCCCTCTCCCCAAAAAAAAAACAAGAAAAAACTTCACATTTTGTACACACCACAGTATACTGTAAATATATTGTAAATATATTGGCTATAGCCAACATTAACATAAACAATGGAAATAAATAACTGTACTTGCAACAGTTTTGTTGCAAAGCATAATTTTGTGGTTAAATTTAATTAGATCTCATGTTGTATACACTGCTGAAAAAACAACAGAACCCTGCCCAAAAATAATAGAAAATGTAATGGATTTAATGGTTATAATGGGAATTGTATTGGTTTTAAAGGTAAGTATAACAGTGTCTGCTGGTATATGATGGATTCTATTGGTGGGTGGGATGGTAAATCCTATTGGAAAAGTGTCCAAAACACACTACAATAAGGAATTTTGTAATAGTTTCACTGGAAAAAGTTGTATATTAGGCTTTTATTGTGTTTTTTAGCAAGGTAAGCATAGCAAGCATCATAAGCAAGAAGGCTAACAAACCTAAGAGTTAACGTTATACCACTAATTAACATAATGACATGAATACCTTAATCATACAGAGAGAACATTGTTGCATACCTTTATCTTTTGCCCGTTTCTCCTCATCTTCTTTTCTTTTTTTCCTAAATTGGGCACCTGACAGCTTTGGCCTTTTTCTCTCCATCGCTGTGTTTACTTTGTAATCGACAATCAACAGATTTCCCATCACCCAACGCTGTCACTCACGACCAGAAGTCAAGACGAAACCAATTCACCTCCACATCATAATCGTTTTTTATTACATATTTTTATTAGCAATTTCACACAATTAAATAAATAAAAATGTGCAACTTATTGGTCTGTGTTTATAATTTTTTTCTCTTTTTTTCAAAGTAATATTTTGAATGAAATGTGCGTTATTTGTAATAAAGTTAGGTGTCACTGACATAGTTTAGCCCACCTCCTTGTCCGCTTCATTTGGGAGAGGTGAACTGTACTCTGCGCCCCCACCCCCCCTCATCCCCTCTCCTCTCCGCTCGCTCAGCTTCTGTGCGGCTCCTTCAGCAGCAGGGGCGGCACAGGTATCATAGAAAATAGAAAACCGCTTAGCGGCACAGATGATTTTTTTTTTCCTCCAAGTTCGTGTGCCGCCCCCCACGTGTCATGAAAAAATGCCGCCCCGGGCGGCTGCCCCGTTCGCCCATGCCTAAAACCGCCACTGCACTGCATAATTCTAGCCCTGATTTTCACTCTGAAACAGTTTTTGTAGAAATTACTGACAAAAGGCCCAAGCCAAATGAGAGTGACAGTCACATTTTAGCGATCATAGTGAAACACAGATTTGGCGCTGATGCCTTTGAGATATTTAGGCATGCTAAATATCTCTCTGTGACTCAGAGTTGTGCAGAGTGAAATGTGTTTTGACTGGAAATTACTTTGAAGTTCAAGGGAAGGAGTCATCCAAATGAGCTGATGTTTCCAATCTGCTACTGGTCAGAAAAACTGTTAACAGAAAGACCCTTCTTTGGACTTTAAAATGTAAAATTTAGAACAAAACGCAACGGTCACCTTGTAAGTGAACACCTACTGTATACATATAGTTCAAAGAAACTACAGTCCTAAAGCCCCGTTCACACTAGCAGCGACTTGAGTCGCTGCATGTTGCCAGAGGCTGGCGACGAGGTTGCTAGTGGGCGTTCCCACTACTGGTTGCCTTGACAGCGAATCAGGTTTCTTGCCGCTAAATACAAACATTTTCGAGGCAAAAGACTAAATATAATATAAATATAAATTAAATCTGTACATATAAACAAAAACAAACAAGAAGCAGAGCCTACTTATTTCCATTGAGTATGTTTCTCTATGGCTGAGAGAGGAGAACGATCACATGAGCTCTGCCGTCTTCTTTCCTATTGGCTGTCGCTCCCAAAAGTCGCTCTTCATTTGCATAAAGTTGAGGGATTCTGAACTTTGTCGCGTCGCTGGACACGCCCCATTCAGTCGCTGTAGCTCGATGTCGCGCTTGTCGCCGGAAATCGCCAGCTCTCCATTGAAATGAATGGGATCGTGTCGCTTTGTCGCTGCCTGTCGCTTGTAGTGTGAACGGGGCTTAAGGGAAAACACAAACTCATAAACAATCTAATGACTCCCCGAACAAACTAATTCCCTCTAAATAAAGGCAGCATTGACAAAGTGCCTCATTGGTCTGGCTTATTAAAGCAATTCTGAGACAGAAACAATTGAGTCTAGTCTGTGTGAATGATTTCTGCTCTAATTAGCCCCAAGCTGCTCTCATTTCACGAGGGTCAGGGTTAATGACCTTAAAGGAGATGCAATGTTAATTGATCTCTCCAAACTCAAAAAGACATCAAAACACTCTCAGAACTTCAATGAAACAAAGAAAATGAGACTACAGCCCCAAGTTATTAACAAGGTTTGTAGCATCTGGAATTTAAAAGGTCAGCTGAGGTTAACAACAATCATTTTTATCAGATAGAGATGAGCTTTTTTCATATTAGGATTTTTTCTAAACATTAAGAGTTGGCTGCAGAGATAAAAATCAGATGTGAATATTAATGAGATGTTACATCTGCCTTGATTTTGTTTTGATAGATGCTCCGGCTGACATCTGGCTTTAATATTTCTCCAAACCTTCGAATATATCTTCTTTGGAAGCTGCTTTTGTCTCATGATTGCTGATGAAATTATTGTTATGTTGAGTGGCATCCACATTTCCTCTTATGAAAGACAAACAGTTGTATTTCATCATTTTCTTTGTGTTAATGAGCAGAGTCTAGTTATCAAAATTCCCAGAGTTCCCTTCCGCAGTCCCTTTCTTCAAACTAGTCAACACATAAAGGATTTTAATGAGTCTCAGTTGGAGTGATAAAAACAATTGTTTTTAAATAACGTGTCTGTACCTTCACAATCCCAAATGCACAGACATCCAAATAATTAGTAAATGCCTAAGAGAGGTTATTTGTTTTTTTTTGAGAAGTGCCAGATTGTTTTTAATCATTTAAATCACTGCATTTGCTGTAAATAAAACCACTTTTTGTTATAAAGTCCATTTATTCATGCTATATGATTATTTTTTGTTACACATTTATTTAAAAAAAATATTTAGAATGTATTTTAGCAAAAAATATTAATAAAGAGAGAGAGGTTGAATGTATTTTCGGGCTGTTTTGTGCCAAAATCACATACTATCAATAGCTACTAACTGCTAACTTCTGAAAAACTTTAACTCTATTGAAAATAGGTCTAGCTGCTTGGCCGGCACTATGCTAATGTGCACCTGGTGTGTAAAAGATAATATAGAATGGTAATAGCAGGTGGTCTCAGCACTATCGAGAATGAGTTGGCACAAGACCAGAGAAGCACAGAAGACTATGGCCATTATGAGAGAAAATAGCCTATTTCAATGAGTTTCATTCTTCATCCCTTGCTCTTTTTTCATTTTTTGCTGTGGTCGGCATAAATATTTGACCGTTTCTTCAATTTTAGAAAGGCAGTGAATTGGACAAAGTCATTTTGAATTTCACTCAAGCTTACAAGGCCAGTGGACTCTGAGTTAGAGGCCTAATTCTTTATACACGGAGAGTGACTACACGGGGTCTGGAGTAGGTCATGTGCGATTAATATGTTCATGTATGTGAGAGACAGGATAAATCAGGGTGGGAAAGGGGATTCGGCTTATTTGTGAGGAGCTGAATATAAGAGATGAAAGATGCTGAGGCTGAAGGTATTCTTTCCTTCTTTCATCTAAGGTCTGAACTGATGCCATCAGCACATATGGACACCTGCAGCGTTCTTGGCCAGCATCAGCACCAATAGTTTTGTGATATTTTGAGAAACCTCAAAACTATGCATTCTGAAACAAATGAAATTTTACTCCTGAAGGTGCAGGAACTTAAAAATATTCAAAGTAAATAACATATTATTGCTATTTTTTTTCCTGGAATGTATAATGTAATTTGATATTTTTATTTAAATAGTGCTCTTATTTTTAATTAAACTATTTTTTAAATGACTCAATAAGCAACACTGCCTTTTAGGATAATAGTTGGTCCAAATCCTACCATATGATGTTTTCAGTGGTGAAACACAAAGATGAGTACACATAACAGTACCATAAAAGTAATCCATATGATTTGTATACACTATTCCAAGTCTTTAGAGTTCATTGATTGCTTTATGTGATAAACAGGTCTAATTTAAAGGATTCATTTCCAGAACAAAAATTTACAAATAATTTACTCACCCCCTTGTCATCCAAGATGTTCATGTCTTTCTTTCTTCAGTCATAAAGAAATTGTTTTTTGAGGAAAACATTTCAGGATTTTTCTTCATATAGTGGACTTCTATGGTGTCCGTGAGTTTGAACTTCCAAAATGCAGTTTAAATGCAGCTTCAGAGGGTTCCCAGCCAAGGAAGAAGGTTCTTATCTAGCGAAATAATCGATTTTTAACATTTTTTTTTTAAATGTACGATTTATATACTTCATAAAATACGGTTCAAAACAGTTAGGGTATGATGAAAATCGTAGTATACTGCTGCCGAATGTTCACAAAGTCAACATGCAAAGAAGGTGAAACGCCAAAAAAGGTAAAACAGTGATGTAGGACGATTTTGAAGTTGGAGGAGAAAATAAGATAAAACTCGTCTTCTTTCACTGTAAAAAACAATTTGTTGAGTCAACTTAAAATAATTTGTAACCTGGCTGCCTTAAAATTTTAAGTTCTGTCAACTCAAAAAAAGTTTATTCAATTTGAAATGTTAAATTATACTAAGTGACAACTTAGATATTTGAGTTGAATCAACGTAAAATTTTAAGGCAGCTGGGTTACTTACCCATCTGTCAAGTTTAGCAAACACAAATATCTAAGTTGTTACTTAGTACAACTTAACATTTCAAGTTGACTAAACTTATTTTAGTTGACTGAACTTAAAATTTTAAGGCAGCAGGGTAACAAATTATTTTAAGCTGACTCAACAAATTGTGTTTTTTATTTTTTACAGTGTTGGCTGCAGTGTTACCAGTTCTGCAGCTGGGATTGTTTAGAGCCCTTTGAAGCTGCATTTAAACTGCATTTTGGAAGTTCACAGTCACAGGCACCATTGAAGTCCACTATATGGAGAAAATTCCTGAAACGTTTTCCTCAAACATATTTTTTTTACGACTGAAGAAAGAAACACAAGAACATCTTGGATGACAAGGGGGTCAGTAAATTATCTGTACATTTTTGTTCTGGAAGTGAACTAATCCTTCAAGACAGATTTACTCAAAATCATGTCAAAAGCCTCCCACACACTGAGAACCAAAGTCTAAAGTCAATTTAGGCTATCAAATATATGCATTCAGCAGGATACAGAAACCATTTAAAGGTTAATGAAGCATTAGAAGCACTGCAGTGAACATCAATAACAAACGTTGTATTAAAAATTATTCGAGCTAACTGGAGGGAAATAGATTTGCACAGGGACATTTGTTTTCTTCTCAGTACCTACAGGATTTGTATCAGGGGTTGTGCTGCTGCACAACTGACCTTGTGTTTAAAATCAAACACCCAATCATAAGGAACCGAGTAATTAAACCTGGCAAATGAAGCAGGCTTGGGGGCGAGACTCAGGATTTATAGGACATCAGCTTGCCCTCTTATAGTTATGACCCTGATGGGATTAATCCCAGCTCTGCTATAATTATGTCACAGATTTGTCTTCAGTCATGCCTCTGTTCTTTTATTAGCAGCAAATTGTCTCCAACTATCATCAGTATTGGGGAGAGATATCCTCAAAGTAGATTATTTAAAGAAAGAGAGATTGAGAGGAAAAATTGAGTGTACACATAAACTGCACACTATTTAAAAAGTTTTCATTGATAACTGGCAGATGCTTCACTGCAATCAAACAATGCCTCAAAATGTGTTTGTATGGGAAATAGCTGATTTTCTCTCAGCCTGGATTTCATTCTGTTGCCTTTATTTGATTTTCTCAATCAATTTTTGTTAAAAAAAAAAAAAAGAAGCATAAACAAGAAGTATAACAAAACACAAAAAGTGCAGACATTGAATATATCTTGAGTTTTATTGAGGATGCAAGTCATTTGTTTATAAAATAGTATTATGTCACTGCTCTATATTGTAATTTCATCACAAGGTTATCTGGGCTGCATAACAGTCATTCAAAAAATATGCAAAAGTTGATGAAGGTTAGAATTGCACATTTTTGTACAGTCAAATCTCCATATGCATAAATACAACCAAAAGTCTAAATTCAAACATTGTGGGGGGGGGAAAAATGACAAAAATGGACTCATCTTATTTTGTCTCACTCTGGACCAAGAGTGTCTTGGCACTGTGTACAAGGATAAAAAAGCTGAATTCAAGCAGTCCTCCAGGTAGTGCATGTAATGTTTGTGCATATACATTCACCTTAATGCACTTAAACATTCTCAAATTATGTCACGAAAGCTGATCATTTACCTATTTCATTAATACATTAATGCCCATTTTCAGCATTATAAGAAAAGTTATTGTTTATGTTTGCTTACATACACAGTTTTATAACTGGACTGTTTGATTTAATAAGTTAATGCACTGAGGAGTATTACACATATCCTGCACTTTCCTATATTATTTGGAATTATTTATGTATTAGCATTATTTTTTGAAACTGATAGATGTATATACAGTTAGACTGCCTTAATTCCATAGCATCTAATACAAATAAACACTTAAAGCGAAGAAATGTCCCCTGTACTGACTAATTTTCCCTACTGAAACACGAAGTCACAGTCTTCGTCACAGTTGTGAAACATGATTTATTATTTTCTATTGCTTGCATTAAGATCTGTAAAACCTGGAGAAAGCTACCCGTTAGCATTCCCATTCATCTCAGTGGCTTTTATAACCAGCAAAAACCCAGCCCTCTTGATTGCTGGTCACAGACAGGTGGGAGGGGCATTCCCATTCCAAAATTTTATTGGACAAAAAGAAGACACGCCCATGAGTGCAAGATGAGTCAGTGAAATTTCATTTCCATTTTCCCGAAACTTGTATATCTGCTGAAAGTTAATTTTGTTAACTTTTAAGGGTATGCTTGTCTTAAAGCTAACACATATGGACTTAAAAGCCACAAAACTCCAGTTTTGCCATTGTGTTTCATCAAACATTTCAAGGAGATGAGGTCAGCCGGTTCCGCTTAAACGGCAACGTTTGCTAACCTGGGATCGGAGTCTTGTTCATATCTGTAATGATACACCTCCATTTGATCCCGGCAGGCCTCTCTAATGTTATTGAGCCACCTCTTGATGCCTCTTCTGTTCAAGTACAACACCATGAGGAACACAACTCCAATGAGGGCCAACACAATGCCGAGAAGCACATAAGAACGGGCATCCAAGTTTTGGCACTCCATGTCCCTCTTTTGTAAATCCTTTATGTGTATATTCTTCTTCTTTTCTGGTCCCGCGCATTTCAGGCTGTTTGAGTCTGCGCATTGCGAGCTGTTTTTCAACCAATCATAAAACTCCTTAAATTTGTCACATTTACACTGGAACGGGTTCTGTGATAAGTAAACACGTATTTCCTTAAATTCGTTTAATTTTGTTAAATTGTTGCTATCCAAGGTCGCAATGGAATTATTGGTCAGTATCAATGTGGTTAAATTGAGGTTGCCGAACCCAGAAAGAGGAATTACCTCCAAACGGTTTCCAGAAAGGTCCAATCTCTGAAGATTACACAAACTGTCCGTGGACAGAGCGAGTGGTAATTGCTTCGAGCCGGAAGTCATTAAGGTGTTACTGAGGTTAAGGTTGTTTAGTTGTTCCAAGCCATAAAAAGCTCCAGAGGGCACAAAAATTAAACGGTTGTGACTCAAATCTAAGGAAAGAAGTCGGGGGAGTCCACAAAACGCACAACTTTTGATCACCTGTATGTTGTTGTCCTGCAATGACAGCGTGCGCAAGTCCATATCGGTCCCATTGGCTGAAAACGCTCTCTCGGTTAAAACTGAGATGTTGTATCTGTATAAAGTTAAGTTTTGGATGCTTCTGGGCACTTCGAGAGGTAGTATGATCTCGTCACAGCTCACCAATCCGTCATAACGCATGTAGGTGTCGTTACATTTATGAGCTTCGGCGGACAAAACAAACAAACACATCAGCCCCACGCTAAAATGATATCGCTCTAAAGTATGAGGTAAAACGCGAAGTTGTTTTCTATTAATTTCCATCTTAATCTGAAGCGGATGTTATTCCAGAGGTTTAATTGCAGCATATGTTCTCCTCATAGTTCGCATTCACTTTGATTCGGGAAACCGTTTCAGCCATCGAGGAATGCAGTCCGGGTGGCCAGAGAGTGAGTGTTCAGTCCGGCAGCATTTTCTCTTTCTGGAGCTCCCCTGACGACGCCTACACTACAAATGCGATCAAGTGCTGTCTAGCAGCATCCCTGAGGTGAGCAAAACCTCGCCCACTTCCCTCAGTGAGAGAGCGATACATAGTGCCCTGTAGTTAGGACAGAGTGGACACTGAATGCACCTAATGCAGTAACAGTGACCAAAGCATTTTAGAAACTTAAACAGGACACTTATATGCTCTGTGGGGAAATAATAAACAGACTGTTAAGCAGGGGGGTAAAAACTGCAGTCGAATGCATGGGTACTGTCTCAAAATTTTACTCAATTAAAAGTCAAAGTATAAGTGTCCACATCCAATTGTATTTAAATATTGAAAAGTTTGTATTGAAATGTATATTGTTGGCTGATATTGTATATAGTATATAAGTACTATACTAAAATGTGCTGAACTTATATGGGCAAATCCAGCATTATGGATGTGACTTTTGCATGGAATTACCCATATGTTGGTGCATGTAGAAAGACAGTTTCATTTTTCAGTGTACTGATATGTGACGCATCAATTCTAATAGACACTAGAGTTAGAGATTGATATAATAAGAGACATCCCAAATATAATAATAATAATAATGTCCTTTCACTCACAGTGTTACAAAAATAGATAAAAAATTATACATCCTGAACTTAATTATACAACCAGAATACACAGTTAAACAAAATGGATTAATATGTACACACTACCAGTGATCCAAAGTACAGCAAAAACAGTGCAATTTTGAAATATTTAAAATAACTGTTTTCTATTTGAATATATTTTAAAATGTATTTCATTTCTGTTATTTCAAAGATGATGTTTTGGCATCATTATTCCAGTCACATGATCCTTTAGAAATCATTCAGTATTCTGATTTGCTGCCCAAGAAACATTATTATTATTATTATTATGTTGAAAACAGCTGAGTAGAATTTTTTTTTAGGTTTCTCTGAATAGAAAGTTCAGAAGAACAGCGTTTATCTGAAATAGAAAGCTTTTGTAACATTGTAAATGTCTTTATCATCACTTTGGATCAATTTAAAGCATCCTTGCTAAATAAAAGTATTAATTTATAATTTACTTCCTATTGCTCTTTCTATTAATCAAAGAATCCTGAAAAAAATGTACTCAACTGTTTATAAGTGTTAATAATAATAATTAAAAAAAAAATGATAATAATAAATTTTTCTTGAACAGAATATCAGCACATTAGAATGATTTCTGAAGGATCATGTGACAATGAAGACTGGAGTAATGATGCTGAAAATTTCATTTAACAGGAATGAATTACATTGTAAAATTTATTCAAACAGAAAGCAATTATTTTAAATAGTAAAGATACTTCACAATATTACTGCTTTTGCTGTATTTTGGATCAAATAATTGTAGGCTTAGTGAGCAGAAGATAACTTAAAAAAAAAAAAACATTAAAAAACTTTTGACTGGTAGCGTATATAATTAATTTGATATTTTTTCATTTCCGCACAGGAAAATGGTAACGTAAATTAATTAGTTTAATTTAAGTCAAAAATATTATTTAACACTCGCTGAATCAACCTAAATACATTAATTTATACTGTCAAAACTACTTTATGTGGGTTAAATCATATAGAAATAGCTGTTTTTTTACTACTTTTTGCAGTGTAGATACACTGTATTTAAAAAAAACCCCATAAAAGCAGAGCTGACTTTGAGCAAACTCTACCCACAGGACTTACATAACAGAAATTCTTCCACCTAGAAAGAGGGCTCAGAAAACATAACATCTAAAAACAAACTGAAACATTAATGAAAGTGCAAAACAAAAATACAAGCTTCACATTGCTTTTAAACCCTCTTGTCTGTGCATTGTACTGTAAGTACACAGCCAACAACAATCAAGTTGTTGCATTATCAAAAGTGTTTATTATGCTTAATATCTGTGACCAATCCTTAAGACTATTATAATTCCGAAAACAGTTTATTAATCCCCGCACATGGATGGCTTAACCCTGCTCACAGTTTACTCATCCATGCACATAAACTGCTAACCTGTGTGCAGTTTACTAATTCATGAGTAGGTGTTTGACAATGTGAAAAACATTTCTTTCACCTATTTAACACAGAAGCACAATAGCAGTTCTTTGTAGAAGGATGTATGCTCTCTGATGCCATCTTTGATTTGCTGTATCTGTTCACAGTGTGGCCCCTGCAATCCAATCTATATTGTGAACGCCAGCTGTCTACAGGGTCTAATGTTACTCCATCTTATCTGTCTGTGGGGTACAATCTGTTGGCAGGTAAAGCCTTTTTCAGCCCATTGCAATTTTTGCTGTCTGTGCTAAAATTGGTCCCTAAACAGTATTTTTGGAGAACAGTTTCAGAATAGTTTAATAGTGGAGAGAAAATCTCCAGGCACTGTACTGGCTATGACACAATATAATATTTTTACTGGTGCCATCAGACAGACAATAAGCTCTATAAACACTCACATGCTATGAGACATAAATGGAGAACTCATTTTGCTGACAAAGTTAAAGCTTCTGGCTCCTGCGACAGGATGGTGATCACAGGATCACAAGTCCCTTTTTCTACCAGAGGTTACTCGAGTTTAAACGAGAGCACTCAGCATTCAGTCATTTTCTCCAGTCAAGTGGTGCATGTAGCTTTTAACGCTTGGAGATAATTCAATTTTGTGGGATTTCATTACAGTAAGCCATCCTCCATCCTTTAGCCACACGAAATCTATTGCTGATCACTTTGCTTTAAAATCTAACTTTCTGCTTTGAATCTTAACCCACTGTCTACATCAGCACTAGACTGAGAAGCAGCATCGTAATCATCAAAAATGCATGCATCAGAAGGGCTATAGCCTAAGTGATAGCTGTTATCGAGTGATGCACCATGATTATTTTATTCAGTCGGTACCTGACAAAGTGGCCTAATTGTACTTGTCAGCCTATGGCAAGCCGGTTTGAGGTGTGCAACAGATATGAGCTATCGTGTTCCAAATGGGCAACTTGGCCGGGTGTATTACTTTATCCTTGAGGCTGCCCGTCTGGAGTAACACAGTTGGCAAAGTGTCACAATGTCTGTCACTCATGTAGCAGGTTCTCAGGCAGAAGAGAGACAGCAGTGAATTTTGACTGATATGACCCCCTGGCCACCAAAAAAATATTATTATTTAAAATATATATATTTTAATATTTTTATTTTAAAAAAAAAAAAAAAAAAAAAAATTCAATTAAAATAAACCACCACAAAACCAGTCTTAAGTAGCACGGGGTCAAAATTATGAATTTTTCTTTTTTTATGCCAAAAATCATTTGGCTGTTGAGTATAGATCATGTTCCATGAAGATATTTTGTAAATTACCTACCGTAAATATATCAAAACTTAATTTTTGATTAGTATTTGCATTGCTAAGAACTTAATTTGGACAGCTTTAAAGGCGATTTCCTTCCTTTTTTTTTTTTTGCAGCCTCAGATTCCAGATTTTCAAATGGATGTATCTCAGCCAAATATTGTCCTATCCTAACAAACCATACATCAGTGGAAAGCTTATTTATTCAGCTTTTAGAGGATGGTTTTGTGGTCAAGGGTCACAATGTATTTACACTACCAGTCAAAAGTTTTTGAACAGTAAGATTTTAAAGAAGTCTTTTCTGCTCACCAAGCCTGCATTTATTTGATCCAAAGTACAGCAAAAATGGTACAATTATGAAATATTTTTCCTATTTAAAAATAACCATGTTGTATTTGAATATATTTTAAAATGTAATTTATTCCTGTGATCAAAGCAAAAGTCTTCAGTGTCACATCATCCTTCAGAAATCATTATAATATGCAGATCTGCTCTTCCTTTTAGGATTCTTTGATGAATAGAAATTATAGAAATTAATACGTTTATTTAGCAAGGATGCTTTAAATTGATCAAAAGTGATGTTAAAGACATTTATAATGTTACAAAAGATTTCTATTTTAGATAAATGCTGTTCTTCTGAACTTTCTATTCATCAAAGAAACTACTCAGCTGTTGTCAACATACTACTACTACTACTAATAATAATAACAGTTGTTTTTTGAGCAGCAAATCAGAATGATTTCTAAAGGATCATGTGACACTGAAGACTGGAGTAATGATGCTAAAAATTCAGCTTTGAGATCACAGAAATAAATTACATTTTAAAATATATTCAAATAGAAAATGTTACTATTTTTGCTGTACTTTAGATCAAATAAATGCAGGCTTGGTGAGCAGAAGAGACTTCTTTAAAAAACATTTGAAATCTTGTAATGAGATTTACTTTAAGCATTTGAAATGCACATGAGTTTTGTGTAATTGTTTGTGTGGGTGAGTGAGTTTGCGCCACATGTGCATTGTTTGTAAAGAGCATCAGTTCCGCGTCACTCAGCCTTGTGCTTGTTCTAGGACCGTCACTTTAAAGTGTGTGGATTGGCAGCGTGTGTCTGGGTTTCTGCTTGCTGGATCAGTAGTAACAGTGTGCTCTGTTTGGGTGAGCTCCTCTGATAGTTAATTTTTCCATTCTGCTCATTTCAGATCAGCCTGATCTCTCCACAAAATGTCTGCATTAAACCTGACCACACATTTCCGCAGATTTCCAAACATCCACTCTGGAGTGACTCAAGTTAATTGTCAGATAAAAGCACTTAACCAAACCAGTGCATTATCAAATGTCTCTCATGCAACACATTAGAACAATCAAAACCAGACTGTTGAATTATTAATGTGTATACACGAACACAATCTTGTGGCAATTTGTAACTATTTTATGTTTTGGGGAATTGGCGACTAATTCGTATGAACTAATTTTAGTCTGGACCTTCATGCTTATACGTTTTCATATGATTTACATCATACAAATTCACACAAAATTGCAGCCTCATAAAATAGTTAGATTTTTCTGTTAGATATACAGCCAAAATGAAGATTACTATAATTCTAGAGATGTTTTAAAATTATTTTGAGATCAATGTTATATTATTTTAATGGTAAAAGATTCATAAATAATGTTAGTATTTGAATTAGTTCAATACAATTTATGCTGTGTACATAAAATGTTTATATAGTTATATATTATTAAATTAGATTACAGTAACTTTTAATTAAAAAATTAAATGCATTATGATAATGAGAGCTTGAGGAAAAAGACTTAATTATAATGATAATAATCGTTGCGTCCAACAATGAACTTTGTTTGTTTCATTTGCAAAATAACAAAGTGGTGGAGTGTAACGCATTCCTTAAGTATCCACATGAAATGAGAAGTACTTTTTTTTTTTTTTTCTCAGCAGAATACATACCTTAAGTACATTACAGTATGAAGGATAATACTTTTACTTAAGATTTTAATGCATGCATTAAATTTACATTTAATGTAATGCATACATTTCATTTGTATGTTTTTAATTTTCAAATGTTATTTAGAGGCAAACAAAAATGTATAGAAGGATTTCTGTCATTTACAAATTACAATTTGCTTTGCAAAAATACAATTTCCAGAACTAATTCTTGTTTTTATATTTACAAGTTTCAACTTATAATGTCAAAAGTGATGTATAGAACAACTTCATTTCATTTTCCCAGCAGCACCATTTTCTCCAGAACTGTTCTAAAAGAAGAGAAAAATAAAGACTTTTAACTATTAAGATAGGGCTGCCATCTTGGTAGCAAGACTTGCATACAAAATACTCCAGAAATTATATTTCCGGATCATCAAGTTTTCTCAAAACAATTGTGGACTATCTTGCATGATAGCACTACAAAGTAAATCTAAATTTGAAAGTGTTTGTCGCACCGCAGTAACGCAATCGGCCTTCAAATGCAGCCTTCGGAGGGTGCTCCTTGAATTGGGACAGTCTTCACCGCACCTCCGTGACGCAGTCGGCCTACAAATGAGGCCTTCGTAGGTTGCGGTCTCTGAATTGGGACAGCCTTCGTCGCGTCGCCGTGACGCAGTCGTTCTCAAATACACACTTCGAAGGATTTAGCCTACGAATTGGGACACAGCTATAGTCACAGTGCAAAACGGCCCCAAAAATAGACATAATTTTCTTTATCTCAAATAACATAATTTATTTTTTCTTTCTGGGATGAAATATTAGGGAAGCTTGTTTCCTGGGATTGAAAAATAAAAAGCCAAACGTGACTTTTTTCCTCATAATTCTGTGTTTATCTCTTACAATTCAGACTTTTTTTCACAATTTTAAGGGAAAAAAAAAAAAAAAGAGATATGAGATATAACCGGGCAGTTTCTGAACTGTGAGATAAAAACTTCCAATTAACTTTTTTTCACCTGTGGTGAAAATAGGCTTCCATAAAATATGACTCACTATTCAATACTTTCTTGCCAGGTTTCCTGACTTGCATGCAAAAATAAATATATGCACTAAATTTTTTCTTTTAGAAAGTAAGATTCTCCCTGTTCTGTTTTGCAGTACTGAAAGATTCACTTAAAGTATATCTCTTAACATCACCTTTCCGAGACTTCTATAGAGCTGCATTGTAATTGCAAAGCCTGCAGGTTTTGTTGCCAGTGTTTGGTGTAGGTGTCCAACTGCAAACATCAGTTTTCCTCCAATGATCACGCCAAAGTGTGTTTTGTTTTTCACCCGTGACCCAGACAAAGGGATGGGTGGGTGGATGGTGAAGCCTGGAGGAGGTGATTATGGTTGGACGGCTCTTCTGCTTGCTCTGATAAGCATTAACAGAGGCTTTTATTTCTCATTAACTCAAGGTGCTTCCTCGCGGCTGGCGGAGAATGAGGAAATCACACGGGGACATCTGCGAGGACCTGTAAGACGCCAAGCACCTGTACTCAACCAGAACGTCTGCTCTCAGGCTGTGTCTACACACAACACAGATAAGAAACCTTGTCATTATAATATTACATCTGTCATGTTGACCCGCAGGCTTGATGCAAACAAGGGTGTCATCTAGTAGTGATTGTAGATATGAGCGTCTGACATACTGTCAGCAGAATTTAAAATGATATGTACATACTCATCACTTTGTGGTCTCACACGTCAAATGCCTAGAGAGTTGTCTAGGACATGTGTCAACAGATGTCCAATCCTTACATTTTCATTCAGAACTATATTATATAAGCTTATAAAACTGCTCACTATGAAACGCTCACATATTCTGAACTCATGTAGATGGCAGGAAAACAAATCAGTAGCTTTGTTTAAAAAAATATTCAGTGTACTTTTTATGTAAATTGGCTGTGATGGGTGAGTAGCCTTCCTTTAACTGCTTATTGCTGAATTTCTCCTCTGGCTGAATTAAACCAGGCACACTGAGTCATGACAAACTTTACCAAGTCAAGCATGCAGTTCTAAGACAAATAAAGCCACAGAGATTTAGGACATAATGTAACATGTCTGCGTGAGGGAGTAAATCTGTATTTCTTGAAGATTAGTTCACCTCCAGAATAAAAATTTCCTGATTATTTACTCACCCCCATGTCATTCAAGATGTTCACGTCTTGTTTTCTTCAGTCGAAAAGAAATTTAGGTTTTTGATTCCTGGATTTCTGGATTCCTTAATTTTTCTCCATAAAGTGGACTTCATTAGAGATCAACGGGTTAAAGGTCCAAATTGCAGTTTCAATGCAGCTTCAAAGGGCTCTACATAATCACAGCCAAGGAATAAGGGGC
This sequence comes from Labeo catla, assembly GCA_012976165.1. Taxonomy (NCBI): domain Eukaryota; kingdom Metazoa; phylum Chordata; class Actinopteri; order Cypriniformes; family Cyprinidae; genus Labeo; species Labeo catla. Next base: position 71,529 of record VONZ01000918.1, on the reverse strand, counting down.
TTCTCTCCCGAAACGATTGGTCATTTTCTGAAAAAAGCCAAAATGTATATACTTTTTAACCACAAATGCTCATTACGAAGTCATGTTGGAAAGGCCATATGTGACGTAAGCGGAAGTACCGACCCAGTTACAAAGCGAACGTGCATTGAAGGTCGGGTGCCCTTTACAAAAAAAGGTAAAACAATGCTGTCGCGCATTGCAGAGCTAGTGCAAGACGAGCATTTGAGGGTTATTTTTTTTTTTTAAATTACCAATCGTTTTGTTAGACAATACCTTTGTTCCTCGGTTGGGATCATGTAGAGCCCTTTGAAGCTGCATTAAATGTATCCATCTACACCGAGTCAAATAAACAATATGAATGCATACATATATACAGAGCTGGGTAGATTACTTACAAATTTAAGCCTGTTACTGACTACAGATTACATGATCAAAACTGTAGTTAGTAATGTAATCTAGGTTACTAATTTTAGGTATTCTGACTGCTTTTTAAAATATATTACTTTTTATCTAACTTGTTTTAAACTTGCCATTTAACATACTATAAAAAATTTTTGATATCAACATCATAAAATGCATTAAATATTACATTAGACCAGGGTTTCCCAGTGGGTAGGTGAGTTGATAAAAAGCTAATAATTACTTAAATCATAAAACTGTAAAATATATTATTAAAACACTTGAACGCTAAAATGAGAAATATTTAATTTATTTACCTAATAGTCTGTGTGACCATTAAAGCAACAACGAACTGCAAACAGGCAAATGTGTTGTTAAATTACTGAAGTATTCAACCCGAGTACGAGGTTTCAAATTCATAGGAATTTGTACGAATGACCACCCCAAACCTCACCCCTAAACCTACCCCTTACAGAAAATGTACAAAATCGTATGATCTCAATCAACTAATTAGCCATCTCGTAAAATACATACAAAATATATTCCTCAGGGATATTTTAAAGGGGTCATCGGATGAACGTTTTCCACAAGGTGATATGATTCTTTAGGGTCTTGAATGAAAAGTCTATAATATACTTTGGTTAAAAATTCTCAATGGCAATGTAAAACAACACCCTTTTTACCTTGTCAAAATGAGCTTTGCAAAATCAAGCCATTCTGATGGATTGTTTCTTTAAATGCAAATGAGCTATGCTCGCCCCGCCCCTCTCATCTCTCTGCTGCTCTGAGAGATTGTTTACTTTAGCCGCATTAACGTGTTTAGCCGTGAAACTTGCTAACTAGCACGTTATTAGGAAAGGTGATTGTCATGAGATTAAACCATATCATCGTTCAACAGGTTGCATTTATTTAACAGATGGCACGAACTGCACACTTGCATGAACTGCATAAATCAACTACCAGGTTCTCAATCTCAAATGGGGTGGAGCCCCCACCAATCGGGTACAATTTGATTGGTCACCATAATAAAGCTGGTTTCCCCACATCTCCCCTCTTTTGAAAAGAACATTTTGTTTCCCCTTTTAACACAAAACAAATTAACATATAAACATAACATAACAAATTAACGTATATGTACACATATATATATATATATATAATTGCCATTATGTGAATAATATGTAATCATGTAAACCATAAAAAGTAACTGTAGTCTGATTACAAGTATTTTAAAATGTAATTTAATATAAGTACAAGTGCTTAATTTTTGGAATCTGATTACATAATCCAGATTATATGTAATCAGTTACTACCCAGATCTGTATATATATCATGTAAATAAAATCTATTATTATTATTATATGGAATTATATTTATATCAATCAATTATTGATACTTACAACTTATATTTGAGCAGTATATGCATTTACCAGAATGACATATCATGAAAAATATATCAGAATTTAATTTTTCCTGTCAGCTATTTAAATATTTTCACTTCACTTCATGGACTGTCACCATACCAAAAAAGATATATGCCGTGAAACCCCTTTCCTTTTTCATTGCTATGAGCCGTGCAGGTTTATATTTTGACAGGTTTTTCGGAGGATATAGATAAGCCCGGTAAGTTTTCAGCTTCCTTGTAAGACTTGTCACGAATCTGTCAACCAGTTTCTAGAAACGTCTCTGGAGGCTTACAGCGGCCATGAAAAGTTTACACGCGGAAAGTATCAGCGATGAAAGTGACCTACAGAAATAACGTGTCAGTGGAGATTAAAGCTCATGCGTTTACAATGCGCTCCCATTGGCTTCACATCAGGGGACCGCTTATGTCCCAAAAGGCAAGGATTTGTGGGTAAATGCTGTTCATTCTGTCCCTCCCATCGCTCGAGTCCTTCAGAGCTGCCTCTAAGCAAAGGGTAAGGAGTTGAAGGACTCTGCCCCGCAATACGCTATTCTGGCACACACGCAAGGCTGTACTTTCAGCGGGAGGTTTTTCATTCATCACGCACCACCACGTAAACTTAAATCGGCTGTCTGCGTGACAAACGGCTCTGCACCAACGCAGGTACACGTTTCTCATCAATCAAAACGCAACAAGGTCATTTATATCTCGCACTCAGCGGGAATCACGCGTCCTTTTGCTTACTCTTCAAGGTCATCGCATCTTATAGATCAAGCCTCCCTATTAATGGAAGTGAGAATTAGACACACAATCATCCAAACTACCTTTTCGCAGACGCATTTTATGAAGGAAGATCAATCATCGCGCAGATCGATCTCATCATTCATAGGTGTCATGTATCTCCTGTCCCGAAGACAGACTAAAAACCCTCCTAATCACTTTCCAAGTTATAAAAATTCAAAAGGATTCCTTCTCCGTTCCTCTTCTACAGCAAGACGAAGGCCCCTGAGGCTGTAATCAAGCCGGGTCCCTGAAGCGTGGCCCCGGGGCCGGCGAAACACTACAGGAGTGCAGAGAGACACACTACTTAAACACTACTCCTGAGCCACGTGAATTAATTATGGAGGTGGATTCCATCTTCGCTTGGTCACTCTGGATGCATTATACCAGTCTATTGGCCGGAGAGTAACAGATACTTATAAAACGGTGTCACCTGTCAAAGAGGCATTAATTAGTCATCCGCAGTTGTAACGGAGCAAGCCGCGTCCAGACGGCCAGCGTATCATCTGGTTGCGTGTTCCAACATGGTCATCTTCTAATGCATCTGATTCAACCTCTGACACAAATGGCATCTAAATGCACATCGACACCTTTAGGACAACAGCGTCCATTGCCCCGATGTTTCTGGGGAACACTCAGCTGATGAACAAGATAGAAAAAGCAACAGAACAAATGTGTTTTTACTTTCCTCTACAAACTTTATTTCATCAAGTGGTTTTAACAAATTAAATTCACAGTTATAAAATGACAGTTGGCATTAGCTTAACTGCAGATTTCTGGAACCACCATCGTGCACAAATTTACAAACATGCCACACCTTTTGTAAATGTATTTATTACCCACACACAAATCTTGAATTTTTTCAAATCTTTAATTTGCAACAAAGGCCTAATATACAGAATTTTCTCTGAATTATAAGATATAAACTCTTAATTGCAAGTTATAAAGTTACAATTCTAAGAAATTAAGTCTATTTTTCTCAGAAGTGCAGTTTTAGATTTCGCAATTCTGCCTTTGTAACAGGCAATAGTAAGTTAAGTCAAAATTGTGAGATATAAACTCACAAACTTAAACATATCAGTCTGTTTTTCCCTCTCAGAAATGGACTTCATAACTCACAGTTGAGAGTATCTCTCTCACAATTCTGAGAAAAAAAGTTATACTTGTGAGATACAAACTTGCATTAATGAGAAAAAGACTGCATTTTTAGAATTGCGAGATTATATCTCACAATTCTGAGAAAAGAATTCACAATTGCAAGAAAAGAACTCAGAATTGCGAGATAAAAACTTTTTTTCATTCAGTGGCGGAAATGTATGAAGCCCATACGTTGTTTTATCTCACAGTTCAGATTTTTTTCCTGCAATTGTGCTATAAACTCGCAATAGCAAGTTATAAAGTCATAATTGCAATATATAAACTTGCAATTGCAAGAAAAAAGTCAGAATTGCGAGTTTGTATCACATAATTCTGAGTAAAAAACATCAGAATTGTGAGATGTAAACTCACAATTGCGAGAAAAGAAGTCAGAGTTGTGAGATAAAAACTCGCAATTGCAAGAAAAAGTCAGAATTGAGAGCTTGTATCGCATAATTCTGAGTTTAAAAATCAGATAGGAATTATAATAAAGAAAATATAAAAAAAAATTAAAAAAACTGCAGCGGCTGAACTCAAACCGAGTCTTAAGTTCGAGAATAGGTTGGCGCCCATAGCGTTGTGGGCAGCGCGCCCGCATATTGCGCTTTGGGTGTCCTGATGTCACAAATCCACCAACCTCCGTTATCAAGTCCGTCACAAGACCAGTCACCTTTGCACACGACATGTCCCAGAATCCCTCCTGGCTTACACCTGCTCACGATCCACAATCACCACACCTGTTTTCCGTCAGCTTCATCAGTTGTTCTTTATAAGCCCACGCCGAGCTCTCACACATCATCTGGTCTCGTCTACACCTAAAATTCTGTGAAAGAAGCTCCATCGGACTAAGCAGCCACCACACTTTCCACAGATTGACATGCACAAATAAATGCCAGTACGAATATCAATATTAGTAGAAGAATAATGTACACATACCTATATAAATTGCATAGACATGCATGACCTTTACATTACACAAAGATTTTGAAGACAGAACACAAACAAAATATTTTCCAATTCTTTTTAAAACACTGTGAAACAGGGTTTTTGTTAAAAAAAATTACACTTATGAATGTGTAAATAATCTTAATAAATAGACTAATAACAAAAGCTTCGTTATTCACATTATCATAATTTAAATACCCAAAAACTACATTTTCAAAATGCAGATTAAAATTAAAGAGTACCTTTTTTTTTTTATAAACAGAGGCATCATACCATAAGTTTTTAACATAATTACAATGCCAGAAGATGTGGGGTACAGTTTCCAAAGAGCAATTAAACATCAATATCCTTCTTAAATTTAACTTGTAAAGTAGATCTGGGGACTCTAACCTGACACGCAACGCGAAAAACGCACGTGATTGGACAGAAAGTGAGGCTTCATTTGTCATCAGTCACGTGACTCTGAGAAACCAATACACGCTCCGATACGGGGCTTCACTAGAAATTGTGTCGTATGCGCGATATGCACATTGAAGCTTCAGTGTCAAATGTAACATCACTACCTTATGTTCCTAGGATACTCACTAGATTGATGGACTCAAGGGACTCAGCTGTTCAGACTTTAATTCGGGATTCCTCCTCTGTAATTTGCTCTGTGGACATTTACCTGCAATCAGATAAGACTGTGAACCTTTTGAACCTTTTGAGTTTATGCACTACTTTTTGTTTAGCTTGTGAAATCCTGAATAAATCACTGGTTAGCTGATTTACCTGCTCTCGTTTGTCCTTGAATCCGTGACATCGCCTCGTGGACCTTTTCCGATATATATATATATATATATATAACCTGACAGGTTTGAGGAAAGCAAGCCAAATTACCATTAACTATTAAGACTGGATGGGCAGGCAAACTCGTGAAATATATTCATAATATGTTACCATATTTAATCCCCCCTAAAAACTGCCCAAAAATGTGAAAACTATCATTACAACAGTTGATTTACTTTCAAATTATTTGCATTAATGTAAGTACTATTGTGAGCACTAGCAGATTTTTTTCATCTAGAAAAGGGCTATAATTTAAAAATTTCTTGTTTTTTCCCCCCTGGATGCTGAAGTCAACAGTGGAGCTTGCTTTCTACAGCTGGGAGTGACCTTGGTGGAAGTGATGTGTGGCCTGGGCAGTGTCTGCGCACAAATTCAATTATTTATGGTGTGGCTGTGTAGAACTCAAGCGTTTGCTTAGAGAAGAATGTCCTCGTCCATCACAGAGAGCTTCAGAGAGTGCGGCTCAATGAAAAGACATCTGTTCAACAGGAAAGAGATTAAGACAAGAGACATTATTTACACCAGCTGTAAACTGTGTTTAACTAAGCACAGGAAGTATTTAAAAAAGCGATTACGTAATCAGAATATGATGATCTTCTGAGGACAAATAACTAAAATGTATAATGAAATGGGCCAGATTGCTTAAAACAATGGACACTTTTCACATACCGTGATGATTTATATTATGTTTAGAATACAACAGCTAAGGGAGTGACTGCAAATGACACCTTAATCAACTTCTTGATATGTTTACCTCTTTTGTGAAGTCATAAAAATGCTATTGGAACAAATGTAAATGCAAAAATTCGATTTTATAAATGTACCCAACTATAACAACTTCTGTTTCTGAGAACTCTGAATAAATGTGAAATGTCCATTGCTGCTGAAAAAAGCAGACCAAATGAGAACTTTATGTTGCCTGCGTTTCTGTTAGAGGAGATCTTTCCCGTTGACTGCACATGGTATTCCGAGGATTTGCTTTGTCCTTCCTCAACTTCCAATTTTAGAAAACTGCAGCTGAAATTACATCACCTTTCAAATAAACTTGACTCAGTTTCCCCTCTCTAATTCTCTCTCTCATTCTTTTCTGCTGACCTGTTCTCTTGCCCCGGGAGTTGGTTAAAATAGCTCAATGTGCTATATAGAGATGGAGAGCACTGCATTTAATCTGGACAAATAAACATGAACAGCATCTCTTTGTTTTTTTAAGGACGACAGATAGATAGATAGATAGATAGATAGATAGATAAACAACACTGAAACCTTATCAAATCTGTCTCTGCTCAAGCTAACACCCTCCCACTTTGCTGGTAAAAATGTAGCTTGATTAAAGTTTAATGGCCCTGAGACCCTTCAATTAGTAAGTTTGGCTCATACATTAAAATAATGACTCTAATGAGGAGAGTAATGAAGACTTTATTATGCACATGGAGAGGAGATTAAAACTGCTTTATCAGCCATTATGTGTCACTGAGCTTGCTAAAAAAAGATGAAAAATAAGGTCAAAGAAAGTGTAATGAGCAATGTGTTAATATTTAGCACCTCTGCATGTCAAGATATCCTTTTAATCATTTTAATTGACATTAATTTGACATTAAAAAGAGTAAAAACAGTAATGTGGTGAAATATAACAACTGAAAAAATGGTTTCTATTTTATTTTAAAATGTCGTTTATTCCTGTGATGGGAAAGCTGAATTTTCAGCATCATTACTTTAGTTTTCAGTGACACATGATCCTTCAGAAATCATTGTAATATGCTGAATTATTATTGGTACTAAATTATTAATAATGGAAATCATTAGGTTTCTTTGATACATAGAAAATTCAAAATAACAGCATTTATTTGAAATATAAATATTTTGTGACAATATAAATATTGTTATTGCTTTTGATCAGTGTAATGCAAATAAAAGTATTAATTTATAATATTTTTTTTAGTCTTACCCAGACTTTTGCATTGTAGTGCATCATGGTGTGACAAAAATATTAAGCATCAGCTGTATTCAACATTGATAATAATAAGAAATATTTCTTGAGCAAATCAGCATATCAGAATGATTTCTGAAGAATCATGTGACACAGCTCATATATCAGCAAATATTAATCTTTCTTCCACTCCGTTGCAGTGATGGACGTTCCAGATATGTCTGTGTTTCAAATGACTAAGGCGCTGCAGGTCCGGATACGGAAACCTCAGCTGATGCATTATGGTCATTGTTATTGATTGTATTATATACAGCCTGTCATTCGATATCTGCTAATTCAGCATAAATGGAAACCTGCTTAAAGTGACAGTTCACCTCAAAATGAGTTCTGTGATTATTTACTTACTTACATATTTTTTATGTATTTTTTATTTCCTCAGCAGAACATAAAAGATGGAACATTGGCCATTCCTTTCCATATAATGAGAACAGGAACTGTTAAACTCCAAAATGCAGCTTTGCAACAACATGAAGGTGAGTTTTTAATATTCTGTTCATGATTCATCAAGTTTCTCTTAGCCATTTGTAAACATCTTAATAGTTTGATCCTGCTTGCTTAAGTCAGTTCTCTTATGAAAAATATGTTGGGATGGCGATAACTCTTTGACTGCCTCTCTCACTCCCGCTGCCTGCCCTGTCATGACCTTGGCTTTGATTGACAGCCAAGCGCTGTGCTTGGTGGGACAGCTCACTCATCTCCCCAGCAGCTCCCCCGACAGTTTGAGACACTGACATCAGCAAAACACACACTCTTACACACATAAATCTCTTCCACAGCTCCGCTGTCAGTCAGAAGGAGAGGTTCCTCTCAGCCAATCAGATCGTCTCTTTCATGAGTCTGTATATCATAAAACCTGCATGCAGACAGTTCACATAATCAGGTCTGGTTACCTGATGGAATTACGTGGTGGAAACCAGCTGTGGAAAATTGGCCAAATGACTCCGCTGGCTGTGATGTGTTCACAAACACGAACGCAGGCCAGACACACAGCAGGATGTGCCAGTGATCTATGATAGGCTTTTCATTATCAACAGAAGCATAAGAAGCATTTATGGTGGTAAAGTGACCCTGAAAAGTATTTGAACACTTAAGGACTCTAAAAGTGAAATTTGAACACATTAGACAAGAAAATATCAAACCAAGAGGCTTTTAAAGAATTAAAGTATAGTTTTTAACCAAAATAGTTCATAAATAGATTATTACGTTTTTAAATTATATTTAAACTATAATTAGAACTATAATTCAAAATTCAGAAAATAAAAGTTTAAAAATTATAATATCTGGACAACGCTTTGTGGTTGTTAAACTAAGTAGTGTATATGCTTGATTACTTCATGCATTTTTACTGATCAGATAGCTATCTGATAAATAAAAGACTAAGTGGAAATGCCCTCCAAAAGGCATTTGAGACTGAAAGCAATCCAATAGCTAAGTGTAGCATTCAGGTCCATTTAACACATTACCATGTTTAAGTCTATTCTGGAAAATTCCTCCTAAAATCAGTACAGAAAATAAATAAATAAATAAATAAATAAAACAAAATTAAATTACTTTTTTATAACCATTGGGGCAATTTCACCCTAACAATCAGTGCTAAAACTAAAACTAAAACTACGTTTACTTCACCATATTATAAATAAATCCTAATCTAATCATGACAAACTCCTAAATAGATGTTACAAATTATGTAGGAAAAGTAATAGATTAATTTATAACAAGAGTGCAGAAGTCAAAAATCTACATCATAATAGGAGTTCTGACCTTTGTCACAAAAAGACTTCTTTGTTGCCTTTTTCCCTATCATGCTTTAGATATCATAAGAAATTATATATCAGCCGAAAAATTCATTCTTTGAAAACCATTTTAAAATCAGACATTGCATTACCATTGAAAAGTACATTAAAATCATATTACAAAATATTTTCGTTCATGAATTATAAAAATTTAAGTTTGAACAGAACATTTTCACGTCTATGTTCAAAAATGGGAGTGACAGTTAAAGGGTTCAAAAAATATATATATTTTTAAATTATTATGAAATTATCGTCGCAAAAAATGGTTTGGAAAGTGAGTTTTACTACTTCTTACCTCTTGGTTTTATATTTTGCCATCTAATGTAATCTAAATTCATATGTTTTAAGTGAGGCTTGGGTTGCCAAATATGTTTGAGGTTGCTGTATTGGGGCAATTTCACCCTAACAGTGCTAAAAGATAAATAAAAAATGTGTGTGTGTATATATATATATATATATATATATATATAATTTTTTTTTAAATTATTATTATCATTATCATCGCAAAAATGGTTTGGAAAGTTTTATATTTTACCATCTAATGTAATAAAAAGTCATATATGCACATATAAGTGTGATTTGGATTGCCAAATTTGGGGAGCGGTATCTGATTTTTTGTTGTTTAGTTCATCTAAATAACTTGCGCAGTAAGCATCGCATACGGGACACACTGTACATTGCTCAGTTGGGCTTTAATCCATGTAGACAGTGTCAGGATAAATACAAATGCCTGAGGAGATGGATAAACCCACCTGATATAAAGTCAGGTGGGCATTTCTGCTGCTACAGAAACCCTGCACAGCAATCAAAGGAGTGGGAGATGCATGTGTTAATCTGCTCAGGTCAGCCATACATGCCCTGTAATGCCACATGCTATGCATACATTTAGACAAGATGTCATGACACATGACAAATGAGTGCATCCTCAGAACGGGAACACAACAAGCATCATCTTTCTAGAATGCTGAGCTAACTATGCTTGAGTTAATGACATTGATGTAAACGGAGGACGCTGCTCAATCCTAGACCAACTTTCCTGTATAAAAAAAAACACAGAGTGTCTATTTACACTAAGTGCAAATAGCCTGCCTTATCAGCAGAAGCTATTTACACTAACTCCGCCCACAAACGTGTGATTGGGCTAGCCAACATTACAAAAGACGCCTGCTGAACCACGGCTACAGTGGCATAGGTGGTAAACCATGTAGTGGTGCCTTTTTGATGCAATCGACCCGAGTTCAAATCTGTTTTCTTCTTCTCTTTCACATCACATATCAGATTGGAAATTGGCATTTACTTTGAGTAAAATGAAGGAAATAATCAAAAAGTGTAAAATAGGGGTAGGTGTAGGGAGTGCTTTACTGTCCCAAGGCAACATCCATTTAATAATTTTAATAAAAATGATCATTTACACTCAATTCGTTATTATTGCATACTGTTTTATAATGTACTGCAATATTGAGTTACAAATATCTGCCAGTGGCACTAAGTAGTATAAAAAGCATCTAACTAATATTATTGCAAAGAAAATACTGCTATTTTTATGTAATGTCAATAGAATATATCGCTATTTGCACTTAAATAGCATCTAAAAAAATCATCTTAATAATGATTTTTATTTAAAAACAATTTTGAACAATTTTCAAGGTCAAAAGTTTTACTGATATTATTCATTTTTGACTAATTAGAATCATGATGTTTCTATATTTTTGAGACTTTTGAATGAATTTGACATACTGTTTTTCAAATTAATACCATTTATTAATAAAACTATTTTTAAAATAAATGTTAATGACATATAATACCAAACTAATTTTTCTCAAGACTTTTTTGACCCTTTTAATGAGGTATAATATATATATGTATATATAAAGTTAATATTGATTTTTCTATGAATTTTCATAATTTGCAAGGTCAGAATTTTTCTACTAATATTATTAATTTTTGACTCTTTAGAATCACAATGTTTATATTTTTGAGACTTTTGAATGAACTTGACACTGTTTTTTTTATAATACCATTTATTAATTTATTTTTTAAATAAATGTTATTAACAGATAATGCAAACACATTTTTCTCAAGATATTTTTTTCAACCCTTTTAATGAGGTCTTTTACATCACCTTGACATTTTTTACTTTAACCCACCCCCCGAAAGATCAAAATAAATAACTATTTAACTTTTTTTATCCATTTATCACTGAAAAAGTGTTTTCAAGTCATTGTCTAAACAAACTGCAATTTTAAGCATTAATAATTTTAGTCCATATTGTGGTTATGTAATATAATTTCTCTCTGTCTGCTTATTCATCAGCAAATATCAAAATGAATAATTGCTTTTAATTCATCATAGAAGTATATTCAAGTCATTGTCTGTATTAAAGGGATAGTTCATCCAAAAATGAAATTACCCCTTAATTTACTAACCCTCAAGCCATCCTAGTTGTATCTGACTTTCTTTCAGGCGAATACAGAGTTATATTTTAAAAAGTGTTGGTTCTTCCAAGCTTTATAACGGCAGTGAATGGGTGTTGTGATTTTGAAGTCCAATAAAGTGCATCCATCTATCATAAAACATACTCCACATGGCTCCAAAGGGTTAATAAAGGCCTTCTGAAGCAAATCGATGCATTTGTGTAAGAAAAATATCCCTATTTAAAACTTTAGAAACTGTAATCTCTAACTGTTGTACACGTTCACGAGAGAGTGTCATTACAGCGGATGATATAGGACGTAGGTGTAGCGTGAGCTCTGATGAGAATATGCTAGTCTCACGAGAAACAAGTTTTGTTTACAGCAAAGGAAAACCAGACTCTTCTTGGCTTATATTGCAGTCCTCCGACATTTTTCTATATAAAACCTTGTTTTGTATTTCTAATTCATGACCGGTGTTTTGTTTTGCTCTCTCCACTGCGTTTCCATTTTCGTCACTTCTCACTAGATCTTATCCGCCTGCGTCATCCGCTGAAACGCCACTCTTTCGTGAACATGCGTACAACAGTTAGCGGAAGCTAGAGATTACGGTTTATAAGGTTTTAAATATGGATATTTTCTCTCACAAATGTATTGATTTGCTACAGAAGTCCTTTATTAACACCCCTGAGCCGTGTGGAGTACTTTTTATGATGGATTTCTGCACTTTATTTTGCTTTTAAATCTCAGCACCTATTCACTGCCATTATAAAGCTTGAAAGAGGCATGACAGTTTTTAATATAACTCTGATTGCATTCGTCTGAAAGAAGAAAGTCATATACATCTAGGATGGCTTAAGGGTGAGTAAATCATGGGGTAAAAACTATCCCTTTAACTGCATCCCCATGTATCACAACAGTATTTGATTCGTATTTGCTGTATTGATAAGCCACTTCAGATAAGCCCTTAAAGCTTATGATTAATCTCCCAAGGTATTAAATGTTAATCTCATTCCATAAAAATATCATGAACATGCCCTTAAGCATAAAAAGTTATTTCTTACATGGAGGTCACACATCCAGCCATGCTGATTATCTGCCTGTTGTGTGTCTGAACGGCCCTGAATGTCAACATGAGGTCACACAAACACACAAAACACACACACATAGTGCCTGCTCTCCTGAGATATATAATCACATTATCCCCTGACTGTTAAACAGATTTACCGACGCAAGAACCTTGACCAGAGGCTCAAACCAACCACTGGAATAAACAGCATATCCAAAAACTCACACAGGCCGGTGGTTGCAAGAGTGATGAAACTGCTAAATCCAGTCGCTTGGATTTCCCTTTAGCAGTTGTCATTCTTTTTTAAGAAGTACAGAGAAGTGGGTTTAATTTCTTGCGGGCACAGAGATCGTTCATAATACGAGAGTCCATTAGCAACATAAAATGTCAATGGCGTCAATGACCTTTAATGGATTATTGAACCAATGTACGGAGATGAGTGAAAATGAGCCTAATATCTCAATATCTCAGAACCATTGTTCCGAAATATATGAACGATTTGTATTAGTGAGTGGGTGTGTGGGTGTTTGGTGTTACTTTTTTAGCACATCCGACTTCAAGGGAACCCACTGTACAGGCCGAGAGCTATATATTAAACTAAATGTTTTAAGAGGTTCTGCTGTTGTTTATGTACTGAAGCACATTAAATATGCAAGAGCGCAGGATTCTACTTTTTCTTTTTAGTGTTTCATGAGAGATACTATGATGCAATGTGAACTAAAAGTAGCCTTTAATAATGCAAAAATAACAGGCTAAAGTGGAATATGGAGTACAATCACAGCCCAAAAGGGATGCATTAGGTCTTTCTGACACAGAGTTGTGTCATGCACTATATGTCTCATATGCATGGTTATATTCCCTCACTGTTGTTAAAGACTGCCATCTAGAGGTATGAAAAGTACTGAAACCTGCTAATGTTTTCAGTGGGCCCAACACCTTTTTGAATTAATTACTTAATTATTTATAGTTTTACTTTTCTACTTTTACATGTATAGAGTTATTTAATATTTATCTTAATGTCACTGGACCTCATTCATGAAACAGGAGCAGAACGAATTTTTGTGGAAATCGTTCGTATAGCCCAGGGGTGGCGAACTCCGGTCCTGGAGAGCCGCAGGCCTGCAGAGTTCAGCTCCAACCCTAATAAAAACACACCTGCCTGTAGCTTCCTAGTAATCCTTCAGACCTTGATTAGCTTGTTCTGGGGTGTGTTTGATTAGGGTTAAAGCAGAACTCTGCAGGGCTGCTGCTCTCCAGGACCGACGTTCGCCACCACTGGTATAGCCTTTCTGACGTAAATTTTCGAATTCATGAAAATGTTCTTATTTTCAAAATGTTAGTTGGTACGAACGAAATGTACACCTGCTCCCTACCACGTGTAAATGGTGCATAAAACGTTCTGTGTTCTTTTTGGCAAACTGATGACACAGAATTTTGATGCACTGACATAATAATTACAAGTTCATTTGCCCTTGCCCTTTTTTGGATGATTCATTTTTATTTATTTATTTATTATTATTATTATTATTTTTTGTAGTTGTGTTGATAACTGTAAAACAGCGCTCGTCACTGTCACTGTTTACCTAGGAGTAAATACAGAACGGGCTGGACAAATACCGACCAACCATCCTACTTGTACAACGACTGCCTAAAACAATGAAATAAATATTACTAAATATTAAGTAAAATTCTTTAAAATGAGATACTAGTAATACATTGCCGCCGTGCATAGCCTATTCCAAATCATAGCAACTAAAGCGTCTCAGCTGGAATAACGCTGTCACCAAGCTTTTTTGAGCGCCACCAGCTGGCAATTTTAAGAAGAGCGCATGACATTTTTTCAACTGGCTAAAAACTCCTTGGATATTGTTGGGCACATGGCCTATTTGTCTTTTTTGCATTTATGCAATATACTGGAGTCAAACCTGAGAAAGTAGACCAGAATATTCCACTGCGTTCCTGGACACGCAATTTGCGTAGGGGGGATTATGCTAATTGTAAATGAGCGTGCACGAGCGCCCTATTTACGAACGATCGGAATTTATTAATATCTACGTTTAACTATCAAATCGGACGTTTACGAAGGGTTTGTGAATCCGGAGGAGAGTTTTCGGGAAGGCCTGTTTTACGCGCAAATTGTTCAGAATTTACTCATATATTTACGCAATTTTCATGAATGAGGCCCATTATATTTAAATTTAAATATATTAAAATAATATACAATATTAAAATATTTATTATATATTTTTAGACTCAGAAATTAGTAAGCAATAATAGGTGAGCACTAATCTAGAACATCACATTGTTAATTAATGACTTTATTGCACATACTGTACATCTGAAAAACAGGCTTTGAATTTATTATGTTTGATGAAAATATAATTCAGTTTTTTGCTGTTCTTTCACAGCAGTCCTTGCAGACAGTGCTCCATTTCCAGCAGTTCCTGTAGTTCTTCACAGTGAGAGCCACAGTGGAGAGAGAGAAGCTTCTGGGCCCTGGGAATCACAGAAAGAGCCGCCCCACAGTCTCCGCTGTTAAAGGAAAAAGAGATGCTAAGGTGAGGAGACTGTTTTTGAAAAGTATAAGAAGTCTCATCAAGCTCTTACCCGTTAAAATGTAGCTGTGCTAGTTTAAAAAGCTGTCGTCCCAGCTCAATGCTGTCCTCTCCGAATTGGGCTTGAATGGCAACAACGCTATGCTTTAGATGGGATGCAGCCAGACTCCATTCACCTGTCAGTAAAATAATAATAATTGTACTATGCACTTTCCTCGGATTAATTTAGATGTTACTTACTTCATTATTCATTTTTTACATTCACTGTCAGAAAAAAAAAATAATTGTACCTTCAGGGGTATAAGCTGTTGCAACCTTACAGGTAAATTTTTTGCACTTTTTTTTTCTGATAGTGTAAGAAACGTTACATTTCAGGCAGTTATTCTCACCTGTAGTGGCGTACACACGAGCTGTTGCATCTGCTAGCTCTCCTTGGAGAGGGTGAGTGTCCATTAGGATGCTGTTTGCCTGAGAAGAAGCTGATTTTAGGATTTTTAGGGCCTCGTCTGCAAGACATGAAAACACATTATGTATATTTATGGATATTTAGCACATACACAAAACAGATTGTGATTCATATTGAGTTGGTACCTAATCTGTCTCGCTCCATGAGATGAAAAGCTTCATCCAAGAGACACTGTAAACCCTTTAGTTTGTTCTGCACATCTGCACGGGTGATCTGATGTCCACAGGACGGCCAAGAGCACATGTACCTATCCATATGGGACTGAAATGTACAGCATGCGTCAAGATACACAAAATGAACCACCTAATGACCAGTTGAGCTTTTCTGCAAATGTCTACCTGAAGAGGCTTTCCACATTTTGCACACTTCAGCCCGGGTGCTATGCTTTCTGTTGCATTCTGGCTTTCTTCTGACAGGTCCCTCTGACAGGCTTGACAGTTACAGTGGAAATAGTACTGCTCCAGCAGGAGGCGCTGACGCTCCTTCACCTCCATTCTGCTACAGTGAGGACCTGTGTGTAATGACATTTATTTTATTAAAAAAAATAAAATAAAAAATGTTCCCGGACGAGCCCCCAACCAAACAAACTGAATTCCCAAGATCACACAATACCATAACAGTGCAGAATCTCCTGTCCTGCAGTAAGATCTTTTGAAGCACGTATAGTGACTGTCACACCACTGCAAGAGGTCTCAGGATGGTCAACGTGACTTTCAGAACACCCAAACTGATTTAGCAGATCAGTTTGAATGCCTGTGTTGAAGGAAATGCTTGTGTTCGGACTGCAAGAGTGGTTAAGCAGGCTGAGAACAGGAAAAATTGCTGTGGCGATGCGGATTTCACTACTGGACTGAACAGCCATTCCACTTTCTTCTGTAAAAAATGATCAACAAATCATTAAATTTAATCAATCAAATGTACTGAAGGATTAGTTCACTTCCAGAATAAAAAATGTCTGATAATTTATTCACCCCCATGTCATCCAAGATGTCTTTCTTTCTTCATTTGGAAAGAAATTAAGATTTTTAAGGTAAATATTCCAGGATTTCTCTCCATATAGTGGACTTTAATAGAAGCCATTGAGTTGAAGGTCCAAACTGCAGTTTCAAAGGACTTATAAGGGTCTTATCTAGCGAAACAATTGATCATTTTCTAAAAAAAATAAAAATCAATATACTTTGTAACCACAAATGCACTAGCTCACGCATGACATCACGCATGACGTAGGAAGAAGTACCCCAACCCAGTGCTTACAACGTGAATGTGCAAAGAAAGTCAAATGGCCAACAATATCGGTCGATTTTGAAGTTGGAGGAGAAAATGAGATGGAGTTTTTTACCCTACCCTACCTTTTTGAACCAAACTACACAGATGAACAACTAACCACGTGTTCCTCGGCTGGGATCATGTAGAGTAGTGGTTCCCAACCACGTTCCAGGAGGCCCACCAACACTGCATGTTTTCCATGTCACCTTAATCAAACACACCTGATTCAGATCATCAGCTCATTAGTAGAGACTCTAAAACCTGAAATGGGTGTGTCAGACAAAGGAGAGATGCAAAATGTGCAGTGTTGGGAGGCCTCCAGGAACATGATTGGGAACCACTGGTGTAGAGCCCTTTGTAGCTACATTGAAACTGGAATTTGGACCTTCAACCCATTGGTTCCTATTGATGTCCACTATATGGAGAAAGATCCTGGAATGTCTTCCTCAAAAACCTTAATTACTTTTTTCGACTGAAGAAAGAAAGACATGAACATCTTGAATGCCATGGGGGTGAGTAAATTATCAGGAAATTTTTATTCTGCAAGTGAACTAATTGCAGTTTGTGTTTAAAAATGATAGATCTGTTGAACCTTTGACCATAACGGCAGTGACTGCTTGAGCGTTACACATGAGCTGCATCATGTGTCTCAAAGCTGTGGCTCCCAGTGTGCTCATCTCAGGCTGCCAGGTTCCACTAACTCCTTCGTCCTCACAAGATGCCCACTTGTCCGGTGGAGGTCCATCTTGCAGTCTCCTATAAAGCACCGCCATGGTGATTGCCAGTAAGAAGCGTGAGCTGGCAGAGTGTTGTGCCACATGTGGTAAAAGGCTGTAGATGCCCATGTAGGAGTTGCCATGATAGCAGTCTGCATGGTCTGAACTTTCTCTACAGGGATCTCCAAGACTCAACTTGACTGGTGAATCACTTTTATAAGGGCTACATGTCACATTGTCCTTTGAAGTGCTATTTTTCACCCTTTTAACCTCATTTTGTCCAGCTTTCAGGGTCACTCTTAGTGCAAGATGTCCAAAAACCCCAATAGTCAACAGATCTGCTCCAACTGGGCATTCCCATTGGTGCCAGCGCTTCCAAGCATCTTTTTGACAGCTCTCTCCACAGTACCGAACGTAACTGCAGTTTGGACAGGGCACAAAGCACAGTGACTGGCTCAGGCATTGGTGACAGTGTCGGTCCTCAGTATTAAACATCCTTCCTGCTTTATTGGTACTTGGTATAAGTACGCAACAGAAAGCCTCATCCTCCAGTACCACCTCACCAGCTGGTTTATTTTCCATGGCTAATATGTGGCGACCTTTCTCTGGGCTGAAGTAAACACACACTCCAGGTGAAATACAAGTGCTTCTGCTTTTGTGGCATGGTGGTGTTGCTTGATTTGTGGTTGGCTGGTTGGATTTTTCAAGTTTTTTAAGCTGGTTCAAGCATGCGGTCTGTCTAGTTCTCAGTTTGTCCTGCAGGTGGCTTGGGTAACCGGCCTCCAAAGAACGCCGGATATCCTCAAGACATTCCTGGAAGAGAGGAGATCACTTAAACTCATATAGATGTGTCAGCTGTGCTTATTTGAATGATGAAAAATGTTACACAGACTCTTACTCTGTAGAGGCTGTGGTAAAAGAGGGCAGCAGAACGGTTAGCATAGCACAACGATAGCTCTTCTGTATTCTTGTCAGCATGGCAAACACCCTGAAACATCAAACAGAGAGAGTGGGAATATATTATCCTCAAAGGAGCACCTGCCATTTGAAATCCAAACCACTATCAGTGTAACGCAAACACTGAGCTAAAGCACCATAAAAAAAAGATGGATATCGTCATCAGATTCTGCTCCTCCAATGTTTCTAATACATACTTTACAAAGCATAAATCTATATTCAGATTTCAGAATGGTCACTTTGACATTTATAAAAGGTGTACATAATTTGAGGTCTGTGCTTATCTGTTCAGTGTAAATCACTCACACACTTAATAAGCTGGGAAAAACAGATCATCACCCTGATTCTAAATAAATCACTGTTTACATGCTTAGGACATTTGCATTGAAAGAATGAACAGGGAGACTTCAGATACAAAATGCTAACTTGTAGCTATGGACCATGGACCACAAAACCACTCATAAGAGTAAATTTTTTTGAAGTTGAGACTTATACATGATGTATGGTTTGTTAGGATAAGACAATATTTGACTGAGATACAACTATTTGAAAATATGGAATCTGAGGCTGCAAAAAAATCAAAATACTGAGAAAATCACCTTTAAAGTTGTCCAAATGAAGTTCTTAGCAATGCTTTTTACCAATCAAAAATTAAGTTTTGATATATTTACAAAATATCTTCATGGAACATGATCTTTACTTAATATCCTAATGATTTTTGGCATAAAAGAAAAATCGATCATTTTTACCCATACAACGAATCGTTGGCTATTGCTACAAATATACCCGTACTACTTGTGACTGGTTTTATGGTCCAAGGTCACATATATTAAATAGCTATAGTTTCCGATTACAAAAACATACCAATTTAATAAAGATATTGATATTGACTTTGATAGTACTTGGTAACGAAAAGATTAGCGGAATTGCAAAAAGTATGTTGTTAACACGGTTGCCAGGTTTTCACAACAAAACTAGACCAATGGCGTTTGGAGGACGTACCCCCTGAAAATCACATTTGGTGGAGTAAAATACACTTTTTTGGTGGGGTTCCCTTGTAAAAAAGTCTGAGGGAAAACTGCGGACTTGGCAACACTGGTTATCAGACAGGTTTCCTAAATTCTCACTACTCCGTTTATCTGTCACTGGTCAATCACTTAACCCCGCCCTTAACTCACTCCATTGGTTGAGCCACTGACGATATGCGTCAATAATTGCATAAATAGAGCAACGGCGTGGTGTAGTGCAACAAATTATAACCTTTTCGTGGAAATGAATCTGGTTTAGGCATGTTAAGCAGCAATAATGGAAAATGTTTTAACCAGACCAAAATAAGACAAAAAAGGTCAACATTGTACACACATTAGCTTTACTTATTAATTATTATTCGAAGCAGGTGTTTAAATAGCGACTTTTCCTTACCTTGGAATAATACAATGCTGCGACTGTATAATCCTTCACTTTAAAACTGAGGTTACCTTGCTGTCTAAACTCAGATGCCCTCTCAGGAGACTTTTTGACGGAGTACTTCTCAGAAATTCTAGAAAAAGCGTTGAGATCTTCTGGGCTGAAATATTGACAAATAAGTGACAAAAGGTAAGTACAATAATTTATTTTTATTTAGAAATGCATAGCTGATATTTAAGCATTTGTAAATTGTCGACACTCTAATTGAATAACTAAAATAACAACTAGTGCAGCAATAACGTAAAAAAGGTAGTTCAGTATTAATCATATTATCTAACATCACTTTAGTTTAATTTATGAACAGCTCCATAATGCTGACCGTATTATTGACAGCCCATAGTTGAATATGGCATCTATATCTGTCAGAAGGCAGAAGCGCTCAGTTTCTTCACTTCTCAGTTCCGTCCATTTCTGCTCGACATGCTGAACCCACTCTGGACAGGGCAGATCCATTCAAAAATCTATTAAGTATTCTATTACACTACAAAGAAAAGACACGAAACTGTTCAAACACTTTGGATTTCGCTGCAATAAAGTAACTTCCTGTTGAAACTTTTATCAATTTTCAAAATACAGGTCCTGTACTTAAGCTTTTTGACTCAAAGTCCTGAAACTGGAAGTATAAGATATAATTATTAAGCACAATTAATTCAGTTGTTTTTCATCAATAACAACAACAACAACATTAATAATTACTTTAGGTGTCGTGCATTACATTTGTGATGAAATTAGTTTTTATATTAAATGGTTACTTGAAAATTACCTTGAAATTTATTTTAAAAATTACCATGAAATAATCTTAAATCTGCATTAATACTATTGATACTTTTAGAAATACATAAAATAAGATTATTTTACTTAATTATGTGTATTAAATTTATAAGGCACATGTTTTAATTTATTATTAATATGTAGGAATTCTTTTTGGCGATGACGTAGCGACCATAACTTGTTTGATTCATTTCGCTTTATTTATCAACACAGACGTTTATTTAAAAGCAGAAATTCAATGAAAAACTGTAAGGATGGATCGTGCATTAATTTTCCCAGCAGGTGGCGGTATTGTTCTACGTTACAATCTTTCTGTAAAAACAAAACAAAACAGGCGTCTCAGGGACACAAGAAAAAGTGCAGTATGTCTCAGTTGTCGCCGCGCATTTTGTTCCATTAATATCTCTTCTGTTGGTCAAGCTCTCTAGGGACTTCATTAGCTATTGTATCTCCGGTGGGAAATAGGGACTATTTAGAGAATTGGTTGTGTCAACAGATACAG
The DNA here is from genome assembly GCA_012976165.1 of Labeo catla. NCBI lineage: Eukaryota > Metazoa > Chordata > Actinopteri > Cypriniformes > Cyprinidae > Labeo > Labeo catla. The sequence goes on along the minus strand of VONZ01000918.1, from coordinate 50,075 downwards.
TGCTTAAAGATTGTCTAATGCACTGAAATTAGATTTTGTCCATGACACTATTATAAATACAGTGTTTAATCAGTGTCCCAGGAATTTGTATTAAAAGTCTGAATCATCTTCATAAGGATTTACAGGATTTGCAAGGCTAATTTGTTGTTTGGTTTGCTGTGAGAATTTGTACTCTGAAGACAGAGCAATTTATTTCTGATTAAATTAATCAGCATCTGCTAAGGCAAGAATGGCTATGCAATATTTGTAAGAAAGTAACAATTTCCATATTTACATGGAAATGTTTAGCCACTCTACAGCTTCCTTTTCCTTGAGGTCACTTTTTTTTTACTATATAGGGTGATTTCAGATGCAACTTTTTTATTCATCTAAACAGCATGTTTAAGACAAGCCCGTATCAATCTTAATTTAAATGAAAAATATTTAATTTTGTTCATGACTTTTCACTTTATGAAACGTTCCTGTGTTTGCATGTGAATATTAATGTTGTATTGCATGTGTAAAGCAGCTGCTTCTGTGAGGTCCTGGGGGATGATGCTTATCACACATGTGGTTGTTGCTCTATAAGAGATTCATATTGTACTGTTGTGTTTCATACTTGCATTTCAACAGCTGCTATTAATGCACCCTGTGATCTAGGGCACTTCTTGCATCTTGTATTTTCATGACTGTCTTTGTTGCTGCCTGTGGGTGGAATGTTTTCCAAGAATGTAGCGCTTTGTGATCTTTGCCATCTTTCTAAAGAGTTGTTTTTTTTTTTTTGTTTTTTTTTACCATTCTTGTCTAATGAGTCTTCATTTGCATATAATCACTTCAGGTTTTCTAAATATAAGTCAGTTTACAAATGAACTTCGCTATTATGTTGAATATATTATGCAATTTATATTGCCTCTTGTATTTTAATTGTTGCTTAGATTGTGATTCAATGAATGAAATTCATTCTCAGCTCTTGCTGTTAATTAGACAGCAAACCTTATGATATGATACAATATGAATTCAGTTGCTATCTGTTTAACAGATGAGTTTATTTTAATGGTTATTAAAAACACAGGCTCAAGCGTTTTGTGAATTAGAGTGCACTGCTTGTGGTACATGTTTGTTTCTCTAAAACAAACTGATTCATAAGAGTCATGGTTAATGAATCAGGTTAGACTGGTTGAGGTGTATGTTTTTTTTGCTTTTTTTTTAATTCATTAAAATTAACAGGCTTATAAAAGTTTATTCATCAGTCGGATGACTCTGGTTACACTGTATGCTTTTGATTCACAAAAAAAAAAAATCAGTTTCATAAAAGTCATTGGTTAATGAATTAGATTACAGTGGTTGAGGGGTATTTGTTTGATTCTCTAAAAAGAACTGGTTCATTAGAGTCATATGTTTTGGAATGGGACTACACTGAAGCACTTCATAAGAATCATTTGTAACCCTGGACCACAAAACCAATCATAAGGGCCACGTTTTAAGCTGAATAAATAAGCTTTTCATTGATGTATAGTTTCTTAGGATAGGACAATATTTGGCCGAGGTACAACTATTTGAATATCTGGAATCTGAGGGTGCAAAAAAAATCTAAATATTGAGAAAATCGTCTTTAACGTTGTCCAAAATGAGGTTCTTAATAATGAATATTACTAATCAAAAAAGTTTTGATATATTTACTGTAGGAAATTTACAAAATATCTTCATGAAACATGATGATTACTTAATTTCCTAATGATTTTTGGCATAAAAAAAACAATAATTTTGACCCATACAATGTATTTTTGTTGTATTTTCTGTATGTTTTTGATTAACTTATAAAAATATTAGTTCATAAGAGTTGTTTGTTTGTGAATTGGACTTAACTGGTTGCACTTTGTTTCTGTTTACTAAAAGGAACCAGTTCAAAAGAGTCATTTGTTTGTGAAACATACTATATTGTTTGCTCTGGGTTTATTTATGTATGTATGTATTTATTTATTTATTTATTTACTTATTTATAATTCACTAAAGATAACCGGTTCATAAAAGTTGTTTATTCATCAGTAGGATGACTCTGGTTGCACTGTATGCTTTTGATTCACTTAAAAGAACCAGTTTCATAAGAGTCATTGCTTAATGAATTGGACTACACTGGATGAGGTGTATGTTTTGGATTCTCAAAAAAGAACTGGTTTATAAGAATCATTTGCTTGTAAATTGGACTATATGGGTTGCACTGTATGTTTCTGCTTTGAAAGGAACCAGTTCAAAAGAGTAATTTGTTCGGGAATTGGACTACACTGCTTGTGCTGTGTTTTTGTTTGCAAAAAAGAAGCACTTAATACGAGACTTTTTTTTTTTTTTGTCAGCATTTTTTTTGGACTACAATAGTTGTGATGTATGTTTATAAAGAACTAGTTTATAAGAGTTGTTTGTTTTTGAATTAAACTATAGAGGTTGGACTGTGTTTTTGATTGCAAAAAAGAAGCACTTCATAACAGCAATTTGTTTTTGATTTGCTTAAAAGGACTTGTTCATAAGATTCGTTTTTTGTGAATTGGACTATACTGTTTGGTCATTTTTTTTTTTGTGAATCATATAGTGATTGCTCTGTATGTTGTCTATTTTAAGAGGTTCATAAAATTTATTTTATTCATCAGTCGGATGACTGAATACTTTTGTTTCATAAGCGCCTTTTGTTCCTGAATTGGGCTACACTGGTTGTGCTGTGTTTTTCTTTGGAAAAAAGAAGGCCTTCATACGAGTCATTTGCTGTATGTTTTTAATGAACTAGTTCATGAGAGTTGTTTGTTTGTGAATTGGACTATACTGGTTGTGGTTTAGGTTTCTTCTTTGCTAAAAGGAACCAGTCCAAAAGAGTCATTTGTTTGTGAATCATATTATACTGTTTTTTTTCCCGCAATAAAAACAGGCTCATAAAAGTCATTTATTCATCAGTCGAATGACCATGATTGCACTGTATGCATTTGATTCACTTGTGAAAAAATGGTTGCATAAGAGTCATTGGTTCATGAATCGGATTACACTGGTTGAGGTGTATGTTTTTGATTCTCTAAAAGAGCTGGTTCATTACAAGAGTTCATTACAAGACTTATTTGTTCGGGAATTGGACTACACAGGTTGTGCTGTGTTTTTGTTCACAAAAAAAGAAGCTCTTAATAAGAGTCATTTGTTTGTCAACTGGACTACACTAGTTGCGCTGTATGTTTTTGATCTGCTTAAAAGAAGCTGGGCTATTAATTAATTGGACTTTAATTGGTCTTCTGCTTTGCTAAAAGGAACTAGTTCAAAAGAGTGAGATGTCTGTGAATCTCATTATATTGACTCCTCTCTTGTTTTTTTAAGAGATTCGTAAGTCTTTTATTCATCAGTCGAATGACCCTACTTGTGCAGTATGCTTTTGATTCACTAAAAAACCCAGTTTCATAAGCATCATTTGTTCATAAATTGGACTACTGTGGTTGCTTCGTATGTTGCTTCGAGTTCACACTGCGCTGATCGTGATATGTCATTTTGTGATGACAGCTAAATAAAAATGTTTTCTTTCCATTATTTTGCAATGTATGCCTTTTGCTGTTAGCAGAGCTGTCTGCTATGTATTAAAAGTATGTAGCATATATATTCTGTGACAATAGTATCAATCTTAATGTATCAATCAATAGTATATAACATTATTTATCTGACCAGAGATAAAAACCCAGTATAGCTGCCATGTGCTGATTAAGATGTTGTGAAGATGGATTTGGTTTGGTTGGAAACTGCACATGCATTTCTGTCGTTGACATCCAGTTTCAAATGATACGTGTTGACTTGCATGCTCAATTGTGTTGTAGTCTGCTTTGGTGCCTTCCAAGAACTGGGATGACTCTCACAGTATTAAGTAACGCGCCTCAGGAGGGCTCCTATTGTAAAAAAAAAAATGGTGAGAAATTAGATTATATAAATGGAGACCCTAACAATAAAGGATCATTTAAGTTTCTCCAGTCAATTTTCAATGTATTTTTCAATGTATTTTCCAATGCCTGCTGTAATAACACCAGCGAACAGATGTGAACAGCACCCTGCAGAGCATAACAATGTTGTACTATCACATAATTGAATGGCTTTTAGTTGGTGTATGCACAGAATTAGGGCTTGAACGATCTCATTTTAATCAGAGCCAAGAACCATAATGCATTAAACAGCTGAACAAACATTTTTAGTTGTGTGGAGATGAAAATACACGTCAAATGTCTCTCTTCCTTTCATACGCACTTGTTTCTCGCACAAAGCCACACGCACCAGTCGAGACACCGTGGCTCGGGTTCCCTGTGTTTTTATTGTGCGTGTCTTGTGAGATTTGGTTCAGCCACCGGATAATGAAGTCCTGATCCATGTTCTGTCCAAACAGACTGTTTAATTTCATTTTCTGGGTTGTGAAACCCAGTTTGCTCAGTTAAGCTTCACGGCCCGCTGAGGTCAGAGGAACATTTACATTTGTCTTTCATTTCAGTAGGTACACAAAATAGGCCTGTGGTGTCTTTATATTCAGTATGACTGAACTTTAAATAGTTTTAGACTTTTATAGATATAGATATCTTTCATGATGGAAACCGGTAATTGTGAGATGAAGGTGAAGAGCCTTCTACATTTTGAAGCTGCAAATTTGTTTCATTCAAAGTCATCATGCTTATTTTATACAGTCTCTCTTGGGTGTATATGTGGAAATAAGTGATTATGCATTCACAGTTTACTACTGTACAGTGTACAGTAATACAATAGGTTTGATTCCAACGGTATGGTATACTCTCAATGCATTGTAAACCGCTTTGTACTCAAAAAAAAAAGTGTCTGGCAAGTGCTCGAAAGTGATGTAAATGTAAGCATTGAGCAGCTGTTTAGAACATTCATTTAAAGTCATAGCATTCATATCCACTCTTGGAACAATGTTATTTATACAATCTCTAGACAAGAATCGAAGAAGACAACTGTTGATTTAGTGAGAGAAGCCTTCCGTGCCCTCACGTCTGATCGCCTTAACCGAGAGAGACTGGCGCTGTGTGCGTGTCATATCCACTGACAGGCTTTGGCATTTTCCCAGGGTTGTCTGTGGTGGTGCATGTGTCGCTGTTGTGGTGTGTGTGTGTTATGAAGATCAATAGAGCACATCTGTCTCCTGAAAAAAAAAAAACTCTTTTGTGTTGCAGTATTAATTTTGGTCGCACTGGTCGGTGGTCAATAAAGCAATTAATTTGGGAGAACTGAAGAGAAAAAGTAAAATCGAAAGCTCTTTCTTCTTGAAATGATCAAAAGTTTACAGCATTTTTGTGATGAAACATGTATTTTGTTACAGTTTCTCAAAGTGTATTTCTTTGTAAATAACATTGTAATATTATAATGTAATACAACAATTATAAAGTATTTAGAATAATTATAATAATAATATAGTAAAAGTTTGTCTAATTAATAATATATAATATAGAATAGGGTCTGTGGTTTCTGCCATGCGGAATGTGCAACGGAATCATGGAATCCAGTCATAAAAATGGAACTGACTGTAAAACACGTAGTGTCACGGGTTTTGCCAAATTTTGAGTTAATAAATCAAAAGTAGGTCAGTATACTTAAATCAAAACCCAATATAGACTAGTGTCTGTGAATATTAGGAGCAAAAATACAATTTAAATATGAATCCAGCACATTCTGCATGTCTCTGTGTGAATGAATGGCACAAACGGCCACTTTAGTTTATTAACGACATTTTCAGTCTCTGTCATCTCAAAATGCACACATGAATGCATAAAGTCTTTAGAACTGCTTCGAGTGTCACTTCATAGCATTTTAGCATTCTTATGAGAAATTGTATACAAACAGAAACTTTTCTTCACAGCAACCTGTCAAAATAAAAGTTTGGTTTAACTTGAAGAAATTGTGGCAGAAATATATTACTTAATGTAATGATAGTATTACCACTACTAATATAATTATTATTAAAACATTATTCTTTAAGGAATATTTACCAGAAAAAAAGAATCTGCCCTTAAAAAATGTAATTTTTGTTGAACTTTGAATAAATTGCTGTTAAATTGTGAAAGTTTCTTGATTTTAATTATTTAGACATGGTTTTTGATGATTATTATTATTTTTTTTTTAATTTAACCAGTAAAACACAGTCTATAAATTAGGGCTGTGAACAATAGCCTAACAATTAGACCTAAGTGAACACTAGCCTTTAAAATGAATACATGTATAATTTTGAACAGAACTGTCAAAATACATAATGTTTTATTAACAATAGAGCTTATGTACATTACGCTTTATAACAAATGCGTGCTGAGGGCACCAATGATAGGCAATACCACTTATTTTGTTTTCGATACTATACCGTTACTTTTAAAGGCCAGTATCGTCGATATCTATACCGATGCAATTCTTATAATAATAAATTACTGAAATGGGTTATGAATCTCACTTAACTTTATATTTGAAACACATTTTAACATGTAATACACCTTAATTGCAACTTATTAGGTTATATTTTTGTTTACACATGGTTCAAATATGTTTACTGTAGTGGTAACCATGGAAATCTATAAATACTATAGTTGAACTATGGTCACTTTAGTAAAACCATGGTTCATTTTCATAAGGGACTGCCAGTGACAGGTTGTTGCATGCATAAACCTTACCTTACCATAAACCATACAACTTGAAGTGAGTGAACGCTCTCTGTGATTGATTGATTCTGCCTCGCAACATTTGTAAGTGTTCAATGAGCAGGAAAATAGTCCTATCCTACACAATTATTCGCTAACATAGGTTATTCGTCCAATTCAATCCATATTGTATGCATTATATTTTGTTAAATTAACAAAATCACTGGTAAATAACACCTTAGTATCGATACTTTTGATACTCGCATCAGATACGCCCATCCCTAATGATTGTTTTTACACTTTACTGCATAATCTAATCCATGTTTAATATTGACTCAACAACATTTAATTCAAATGTCCACTTAATCTTTAATATTTGTCCATTTCTTTATGATAGAAAAGCTACAGCCACTGTAATTTCTTGAATATGTGGACATCGAACGTGTAAACTCTGAGGGTTTAAACTTTTATTTTGAAATTGCGATGAACAGTTAGCATTTTGAGAAAGATAATAATGTATTCTCCTGTATTTGCACGTTTATAAATGACTTGCCTTGAAGTGGTCCTAGTATGCTCTTTTACAAAGTCTTGATTTTGTTTTGGGGGTGTACTATGATCTGCTATTATTGAAGAAATAAAGTAGGCTTATCATGCTACAGCACCCATTCTATCAGTTGCAGTTCCGGCACCACCGTCTCACGCAATATACATTCACACCTAATGTTTACTCGGCAGCAGAATTCCACTCATTAAACAATGCATGTACTTTAAACCTTGCTGCTTAAACATTTCATTCGCATGCTGTTCTGACATGCGCTTACATTTGAAGCGTGCACACTCAAAATAAATAAATAAAAAGCCCGTCAAACAGCGCCTGATTACTGGAGTAAGTTATCTTTCATGTGTGGTTTGGCCCAGGTGTTTTATGTAGCATAATTTTGCAAAGTTGAAAGTCTGTCAGACCATTCTGTTTTTGCTTCAGATATTGAAATGATAATCTCATTTAAATCAGAAACGGCTCATGCATGCAGGATCTTTGTGTGGATTAAGTTTAAAAATGCAGTGGTTGCCTCTAATTTAAATGGCTATAGAGAGTTTGACCTGTAATAAAGAAAATAAACATCTTTTTCCATGTACTCATTTTCATTCTTTCTTGTCCCTTTCTTAAGGCAATAAATAATAGATGGGATTTAATTTAATGATATTCTAATGGACCGCGTTGTGACCTCATTGCATGTGGAAAACAAACGCTGTAGCCGTTTGTTGTAGTTTGAACATTGAACGTTATAATAAACCCAAACTCACAGCAATATGTGAAGATGGAGTTTGAGATGCTCCACACATGATAAATGATAACAGTTTTTGTAGCAGCATTTACTGTGAACGGAGCTGCTCTGAGATGCACGTATGTAACCTACACGCATGTAAATAAAACACATATATTATTATTATTAAGTATTTTTTAATTGAATGGTAGCATTGGGATGATTTAGTATGATTTTTAAATGGGTTTATTATGTGGAATGTGCCACTTCCGGTATTTTGCCAATTACTCCACACGGGAAAAATGCAATCCGGGAATTTTTTAAAATCAAATACTTAAATAGAATTGAGGAATCGTTGCAGCCCTACTAGGAATATTAAAATAGAAAAAAATGAATTTGGGAAAGAAAAACCTGATTTCATAGGGCCCTATTTTCCCATAATTTTTCACAACAAATAGGTGCCCAGTGTGGTTAGCCTCATTCATTTGAACAAGCTCCACTGGATCAGGGATAGGGAATGGATCTTCTGGTTGACTGAAGGCAAATAGAGCATCAGCTTGAAGTTCATTTGAGCTGCAAAGCAAGATAGTAATGCTCACATTACAAGTTTGGTGGTTCGGCTGAAAGAAGCTTATGTAATAGAACCCTTAGGCCTATATTCTCACTACATTATCCTTTATTGATAATGTTTTGAAAGGATGTTTGTCCGAGTCAGTAGTACAAACACTATGTGGATGAATTGTCTAGAAACATTCCTTGCATTCCAAAAAAATATGATCAAATAGATTTTAAAAAGCTTTTATTTTTAAGACTGATACCTGATGTGTAGACAGTGCAGTTAAAGAGAGTATGTATGTGTATGTATGTATATATATATATATATATATATATATATATATATATAGAGATAGATATATATGTATCTATCTATCTATCTATCTATCTATATATATATATATATATATATATATATATATATATATATATATATATATATATATATATATATATATATGTGTATATATATAGATAGATAGATAGATAGATATATGCACATATATATATATATATATATATATGTGTGTGTGTGTATATGTGTGTATATATATATATATATATGTATGTGAACAGTTTTTTAACACTAGAGCATCAATAATAATTGAGCATCAGATGAGCATATTAGAATAATTTCTGAATGATCATGTGACACTAAAGACTGCAGAAAAATTTGGCTTGCCATCACAGGAATAAATTACATTTTAAAATGTATAAAAATACAAGAAACTGGTATTTTAAATGATGATAATGTCTCACGATATTACTGTAAATTTGATATAAAAATGTATGCAAAAAGAGACCTTTTATACAGAGACCTCATAATTATTTCAAACTCTTGACCAATATATATAGTTCAGTCCTGCTGTTAGGATTGTGACATGCACATGTCATATTCCTATTCCTATTCCTATTCAGTCTGATCAACATCTGATCTCGTCTAGGAATAAAGATCTGAAAGATTTGTGATGAAGAAACCTGTTTATGTAAGGTCGATGTTTTCCATCTAGAGATTTTTATGTAACCAGGTCTTTATATAACTTGTTTTGTTCATATTTCTCGTTGGTTTAAATAAATCAAAATGAGTCTTTAGTAATTCGAATCATGCTAGCGTTTCATTCCTTTTAGTGATGATTCATTTTCAGTTCTCGTTTTTCACTGTTTTTGTGTATGTGTGTGTTTACAGCATGTGGCATGATAATAGTGTGTTTGCTAGATTACGTGTCGAAACTCTGGCTGTGTGTGTGTGAGAAGAGGGCTGGGATCAGGTCGGCGTTATTGATGATGTGTCGTCTCTGATGTAATTACCTCAGCACTCTGGGCTCATTAGCTCTGTCCGCCTCACACTCGCTGTTTGTGTTTCTCATTTACTGTAATGAGATGGATATGAAGTGTCTCCCTCTCCACAAACCCTTTTACTCTCTTTTCTGCCCTTCTTGCTCCCTCTCTTTCTCTCTCCTTTGTCTCGTGGCTTCTCTGTTGGTTTATTGTCACATCTGTGGTGTTTTGATAAGGCAGGTTTGCATTGTGCTGGAACGAGGCTCGCTGGCGCTCCTTCCACGTGACTGTCAGACTCGCGCTCCATCAAATATTCACATTGCTTGTAAATTCTCACTTACACACAGTTGGCTGTTTGTTAATTAAACCTATCGTCTCGTTGCTGCATGTCCTCTGCACCTTGTGTGTGTGTGTGTGTGTTAGTCACAGTGCTCATTTAAATGGTCTGAGAAGTAAAAGCTGTGATAAGATTAAGATGCCTAATATCACAGGCACAGACATTGTAAACAATTTTTTTTGTTTGTTTTTTGTATAATGTGATTTGAAAAGCAGTATTTTATGGCTTTTTATTTATTTTTATGCTTTTGTGTTGTCTGTAATGCCATTTGTATTGATCTTTTTCTTTCTTTTTTTATTACGCACAGCAGAAATCAAAAACACAAAACGCAATGCTATAATCGTCTGCTTTATAGAGGGATGTTTTGGGTTAAATACAATTAAGCTTCATCAGTAGGATCTGTAACATGCTATTATCACAAACAATAATTTTGACAACCTTTGTTGTTTGTTGTTGTAAAAACAAACCAAAATACATGAACAGTAACTTAAAATGGAAGAAGCTTTTTTTAATGGAACTTTATTATTACTACTACTACTACTACTCCGTGTTTGGAAGTAACTAGTTACATGTAAACAGTATTTTATTTTATTTACGGAATTTAATTGCTAAAAAATAGTACACTGACATTTTGCATTGACTGCTCTAAAATATGAGACGCCAATGTTTCAGGAGTTTAGGACAAAGAATGGGACACTTGCTTATTTGATAAGTTTTATTTCTTATTTGGATTTATGTATCTGCTTAATTTTTCTTAAGATTAACTTTTTTCAAAGCATTGTTAGATGCATGTGTGTCCAGTCATAGCTATGGAAGGTTTTGATTTCAGAAACAGTATCATAGCTATTAAACTATATCTTATGATTTTAAATCAGTTTTTCAATCTCAAAGTAAAACGAGGTGTTAAAGTCTGATTTTGTGGTGGCTGTGCTTTAAAATTAAATTATTATAATTTTAATTCAAGTGATGAAGGATTTTGAGACGTCTGACAGTAATCAGTGTTAAATACTACTGTATGGTTAACTTGCCTGCTTTAAATGTTTCAAAATGATTAACAGTTGAAAATATTAGTTTGATTTAGAAAAGTTATTAAATGTAATCAGTTACATTTTCTTTAATAAAGTAATTGAAATAGTTACATTTTTAAATCAGGTAACTTGTAATTTGTAATCTATTACTTTTCCATAGTAACCTTCCCAAAACAGATTTTTAAGCCTGTTTCTGCCACTGAATAAAAAATAAAGGTTATTGTGACTTTTTATTTCACAATTCTCTCAGAATTGCATGATATAAACTCGCAGTTGCAAGAAATAAACTCAGAATTGTAAGATAAAGTCACAATTCTGACTTTTTTTTCTCAGAATTGTGAGATATAAACTCGCAATTGCAAGTTATAAAGTCCAATTTTGAGGGGAAAAAAGTCTGATGTTCTCACAATTGTGAGTTATAAAGTCGGAATTGTGAGATGTAAACATTCACAAGATATAAACTCGCAAAGTTTAGCCTATTTCTCAGAATTGCAAGTGTCTGTCTCACATTTGTCACGCAATTAATATTCTGCAATTCTGACTTTTCTTGCATGTGCGAGTTTATCTTGCAATTCTGACAATGTAAACTCACAATTGCGAGAAAAAAGTCAGAATTGTGAAATAACTTTTTTTTTGTTTTGTTTTGTTTTTTTTTTTTAATTCAGTGGTGGAAACGCCTTTCATAGCAGCAGCTGCAGCAACACAGCTACTAAATTTAATTTTAGTATTATTTAGTATTTAGTTTGCTATTTGATATGTAAAGTTCTCTGAGTAATGTATTTTTAGACATTCAGACCACAAAATTTGATCCCTCTTACAGGGAACCCATATAACTTTTATGGAAGCCTGTTTCGCCACGGAATATATAAAATTGAAAAAGGTACTTGCGACGTTTAATCTGGCAATTCAAATATAAACACAGAATTCTGACACTTTCCCACAATTCTGACTTTTTTCCCCTCTCAGAATTCTCTCAATTCTGTTTTAATGTCCCCCCTACAGAATAAAAAAGCTAATCACAACTTTTATTTCACAATTCAGATTTTTTTTTTCTCACATTGCAAATTTATAGCTTACAATTCTTACTTTTTTTTTGAGAATTGCAAGGAAAAAAGAATTGTGAGATATAAACAATTAAAATTACAGAAACAAGCTTCCATTATACTAAAACAAATTATATAAATATTGTATAAAAAAATAATTGAGTTATGTATATGTTTATATACAAGTCAGTGAATGCAAATGTTTGCAAGGTCAAGATTCCAGAAAGGTTGAACTACTTTTATAGTTAAAGGAACATCTTGTTTTTTCATGTAGGTGTAGTTAAAATAGTTAAAAATGGTTATGACATTAAAAGTTTAAAGGTTATAAATAACATGTACAACAAGGTTACTATTAATGTTTAAGTGGCTGTTATTTAAAAAAATATTCTAATTACTTTCTGTAATTGGCAATAGACATGCATTGCTGTTGATAAAACTTGTATTTACCCAGGAACATTGTTTTTGTGAAGTTTGCTCCTTAAATGTGCACCATGCCCAGTGGCTAAGTAAGATAAATCAACAATAACACCGCAGAAGGGACAGCAACAAAATAAACGGGACAGAGACATTCAAGTAAAGCAGTCTATTATATAAACTTTAGCAAAAGTAAAAGTGTCGGTGTGCGTACGTGTGTGGAATTAGGCCACCTAGGCAAGCAAAGCCGAGCGGAACAGCGAGAGAATATAAATGATGGAGACAGAGGCATGGCCAAGGCCGTGGGCGCGATGAGCCCTATAAATCATCATTAGACTGAGAGCCCAGAGACATGAGGAGACGACCCACCAAACTCATGCAAAATGCGTCTGTCATATATGAGCTACTATGACACCGGTCATTTGTCATGCGTCAAAAAATACATGTGCTGGTAAACAACTCATGCCACCTGCTGTTTTTAGCAGCTAGCGTGTGGAGATAAAGGAAGACAACTCACAGGAGAGCGATTTCACAACCTGCACAGTTTGATCTCCATTTTAGGATGTCATACATAAAATACTCCAGGCTAAACAAAGTTACTCTCTTTATTGGAAAAACACACAGCAGGGGGAAAGGTACTATGGGGAAAAGAAACAGGAATGTTTTTAACACATGATGTCCACATGAGCACCACCGCTCAGCATGTCACAACACATGCTGGACGCTGTACCATTAGGCCATAGGTTCACAAATTACCTTTTTAAAGATCACCTTTTTCTCAAAAATCTTATTTGCATTTTGTGTACATTGAAATATAAGACATGTTGCACATGGTTTACCTTAATTGACATCATTTGTTAGAACTCTTCCTTGTATAAAGCTTTTGTATGGTTTCGGAATACTTGTAATATTATGGGCCACACTGTTTAAAAAAAAAAAAAAAAAGTGAAATTTACAGTTAAATACCAGCAGCTGTAGTTGCCAGAGCTTTACCATAAAAAGATGGTACCAACATTTTAGGTTTTACAGAGAAACTGGCAGTTGAAGTCAAAAGTTTACATACACCTTGCAGAAACTGCAAAATGTTAATTATATTACCAAAATAAGAGGTTTCATACAAAATGCATGTTATTGTTTATTTAGTGCGGACCTGAATAAGATATTTCACATAAGACATTTACATATAGTCCACAAGAGAAAATAGTTAATTCATAAAAATGGCACCATTCAGAATTTTACATGCACTTGATTCTTAATACTGTGTTGTAGTTGATAGTTGATAGTTGTTCATGAGTCCCTTGTTTTGTCCTGAACAGTTAAACTGCCTGCTGTTGCATGTCCTGATGCTGAATTAGATGTGTTCCTGGGTCAACATATTGTGTTGAACAACGTTTTAATCCAAAAATTTAATCTTGACCACATTCCTATACCTAAACCTAACCTTACCCATGAGTAATCCCTAAAATCTGAGGAAATGATAGATGAATGACACTGATGTACAAGCACCAAACACTGATTGTAAGCCTAAACTTCACAAAACCTATGAACTTTTTTTTTTTTTTTTTTTTTTCAAATCTAAAAAAAAATCTAGTTAATCACAATGTTGTTTCAGGGTCAACAAAGATGTTGATCGAGGAACATGTCGTACTTGGTAAAATCAGGTTCTGCGCAAGTTGTTCTTCAGAAAAATCCTTCAGGGCCCACAAACTCTTTGGTTTTTCTGCATTTTTGTGTACTTGAACCCTTTCCAACATTGACTGCACGATTTTGAGATGCTGCTTTTCCCACTGAGGACAACTGAGGGACTCGTATATGCAACTATTAAAGAAGGTTCAAACGCTCACTGATGCTTCAGAAGGAAACACAATGCATTAAGACCTGGGGGGGTGAAAACTTTTGAATTTAATGTGATTTAATGTGATTTCATTCTGTTCAAAAGTTTACACCCCCAGCACTTAATGCATCGTTTTTCCTGCTGGAGCATCAGTGAGCATTTGAATCTTCTGTAATAGTTGCATACAAGATAAGTCCCTCTGTTGTCCTCAGAGTGAAAAGATGGGTCTCAAAACCATACAGTCATTGTTGGAAAGAGCTCAAATACACAAAAATGCTGAAAAACCAAAGAATTTGTGGGACCTCAAGGATTTTCCTGAAGAACAGTGGGCAGGACAAACAAGGAACTCATGAACAACACAGCTGTGGATCATTCAGGTAACAACACAGTATTAAGAATTTGTAACAACATGAGGGTGAGTAATTAATGACAGTTTTCATTAGCAAGAGCAGGTCTGGGTGATCTACTAAAAACACAGACAAAAATGGTTTAAGGCATTAAATAATGGTGTAAATACAAGTAAACTGACTACAGAAAAACCTAGGAAATCACCTTGCATGATTCATTTTGCACTCCGCCAGTCTGCTAGTAGATAGTGTCGCCCTCTGAAGGACTCTGACTCAATGTGAAATGAAAAGTACTCTTTGATGACAGTCTGATGTTAATTGAGGTGTAAACCTAACTATAATTGATAGATATGAGAGGCATCGAGGGTAATAAAAATGTAAATAACTAAAAAATTATTTGTGTGAGGAAAAATCCTATTTTCCTGCTTGCGAGCAGACTGAATATGTAAGTTTATGCATAAGAATGAGAATCTTCAGGTTATCCTTAAATGTCCTCCCCCTGCCAGAATGAAGAACATGCAAATAAAGACAGAGAAAAGATGAACAAGTCCGAAAAAGGCAAAATAAAACAGGCTCTCTGAGATGTAAATGCACAGTGAACCATGATGCCACATTTGCCTCAGTTCCTGCTGTGCTCTCTCTAAACACTGGCTTACTTAACATTTCTAATGCATGGAAAGAAGCCTTTGCCGGTTGCATAAATGTAATTATTTTGATTGTTTGTCTCAGGGTATGTAGCAGCATTGGGGGATTCTTTGTCCAGGACCACCCGCTGCTTCGTTCTACATCACGTAATGATGCTTGAGGGGACACACTTACAGCTAATGAGGCACTTTCTAATGAGAATATGACTTTAAGAATGTTCTTTTTCATTATCTTTCAGTCTCAATGATGAGAAAGATGGAGTTTAGTCCTGCCAGGAATAAACAGAAATCTGTGTAGGTAGGTGGTTAGAGTTGACTAGTGTTTTGAAAACATAAAGATAAAAACCGTAGAGGTTGCATTAACTTGACATTAACTTAACTGGAGCAGTCGGCAGCATAATTGCCTTTTAAGATTAACATTTAATTGTGTGTGTGGTAATTATTCTGAGTAAATGCATCATTTTCTAAACTATTTTCAGTCTAATTAATTCCTTTTTGCATTACTCACTTTGAAAACTGTAAGAACATTTAGAGAAGAGTCTGTAGCACATTTTCCCCATCATTTTACTTTAATTTAATTAATAAAATGTTCACTTAAAAAAATGTTATATTAGTTAAAAAAAACACTACAAGTAAATAGATTAGTTAAAAATAATGTGATTAAAAATAATTGTACTGTTTTAATTTGTGCAAATGTTGGCCTTTTTTTTTTTATCTCTAGGACTTCTAACTTTCTTTTTTTCTTTTAAGAAATAATATAATGCTTGTTTTGATAATATTCTTTTAATTAGTAATTATTTTATAAGATTTTCATGTGTCCTCAACATCACTTTCCATCTAGTAAGACCCTTGCTTCCCTGAACTGACAAATATCAGTTCTTAAAGGGATAGTTCACCCAAAAATGAAAATTACCCCCTTGATTTACTCTCCCTCAAGCCATCCTAGGTGTATATGACTTTATTCTTTCCTTAGAGTTATATTAAAAAATGTCCTGGCTCTTACAAAATTTATAATGGCAGTGAATGGGTGTTGAGATTTTGAAGTCCAATAAAGTGCATCCGTCCATCATAAAAAGTACTCCACATGGCACCGGGGGGTTAATAAAGGCTTCCGAACTGAATCTATGCGTTTGTGTAAAAAATACATCCATATTTAAAACTTTATAAACCATAATGTCTAGCTTCCGCCAACTGTCGTACGCGTGTTCACAAGAGAGTGCCGTTTCAGCAGCTGACCCTGGATAGGCTCCAGTGGAAAAAAAAAAAAATGCTAGTCTCGCAAGAACTAAGTTTTGTTTACAGCAAAAGGAAACCAGTCTCTTGGCTTATATCGAAATCCTCCAACATTTTTCTTTCCAAATCTTCGTTTTGTACTTCTATATGTCCTTTTATAGAAAGGTACAGAGGACACTACCTCCTTACACAGTTACTTCTCTACAGTATATCCGTTGACTGAAGCAGTTCTGGATGTGTTGTTGCCTGAGGTGTTAATGTTCCTGTGAATCACCACTATTCAGTTTGCATTTCAAATAGATTGTGTTTGCATGTAACCTTCCACTGAATTTCATATCTTGGCAAACATATGTATGTTTCCCACTTCATTTTTAATATGCCTGTATTTGTGATTTGTGTTGTTAAAAAATTTGAATCCCCTTAGCTCCTTGAACCACTTCCCAGAATATTTCAGGGAGTGTTGTTCTGATCTCTCTCTCTCTCTCTCTCTCTCTCTCTCTCTCTCACTCACTCACTCACTCACTCACTCACTCACTCACTCACACACACACACACATACACGCATATATACAAACAGATTTGGCCTTTCCTTCTCACCTCCTGCCAATCTTTTTTTCCACTTCTTTCTTGCCGCTGGTGTGTTACAGTCATAATTAAATACATTTTAATATTAAACTGCAGAAATGTTGTAGAATTCTGAGTGGAAACACTTTCATGTCATACCCTTTCATGGCGCATTTATTACTGTAAGATATTCAACATGTTAAAATGTTTGGCAAATTCATGTGAGGTGACAAAAACCATAACTGATGCGTGGAAATGCACTATTAGTGGCTTCCTCATTCACCTGACAGCTGCATAGCAGTTTTGTGTTGGCTGAACTGTAAATCATATTTTCTCTTTTAAGTTTAAATAAAAAGTAAAGGATACTAAAGTCTACAGCTTCAGCTGAAAGAAATGCTTGAGTGGCAGTGAATATAAGAATAGGCTTAAACCAAACGCCTTATCATTGATTTTCATCACAAGGAGACTAAACGCTCCGGATATTGAGTGAAATCCATGCTAAGAAGCACCTTCTGTGGCTGTGGCGTCATGTCAAGTGTTATATTTATGGCATCTAGCGTTTCTTATCTCAACCAAAAGCCTCACAATAGACAAGTTTTTGTGATGTTTTGTTATCAAAAAAAAGGGAATATGCGTAAAAAAAAATGTGCTGTCTCCAGCCTGTTTCCATTTAAATGAGAAGTTCACTTCCAAAACAAAGATTCACATATAATGTACTCACCCCCTTGCCATCCAAGATTTTTTATGTCTTTCTTCATTCGTAAAGAAATTGTTTTTTGGGGAACCATTTCAGCATTTTTCTCCATATAATGGACTGATATGGTGCCCCGACAGTAAAAACAGTAAAGCTATATATAAAAGAAATAAATGGGAAATTTATGTGAATGGGAAAATTATATGTGAAATATGTTTTTTCTAAATATTAATTAACAAAATTGCTAAAAAACTGCAACAAGTAGCGGCGTATATGCAGAATTTAGTTTCATTTTTGTGATGCACTCTTGAGAAAGCAGCAGACTGTTTGTTTCCTTTATTTTACAAAAGTGCAGTTTTGTTTTTGTGAATGTACACAAATAATAAAAAAAAATTTTTTTTTAAATGGTTTCGAATTGTATTACTCCTATACGACCATAAAAGGAGTATTGTACTTTGCTATTTTACTTCCCCTCACTCCACAACAAATCCTTTAAATTTAATGGTACAACAGAACTGAGAACAAAACAAGAATGAAAATAAAAGCTAACAAACCAAAACAAATTAATGTAAAATTTATACTTTTTGTACAAAATGAAAACATTTTAACTCGCAACATACTAAAGGAACATCAAATTAAGATATGTATGTTTAAAAGGTAACTCGTCTTTTTCTTACCATATATAAAATAATTTTAGATACAATTTAATAATATGAATGTGATTTAATGCGCTTTTGAACTACAGAAAAACAGTGCTTTAACGTGAGCAACAGCATGAACACAGACGCTATCTATAGGCTGATTCTGTCACGTGACACCAAATTTGTTCACTTTAAAGCTCCTTTTCAAAAAAAAAAAAGTGTTTCATGGCAAAAAATCCTTGGATGGAAACCTGGCTAATGTGGCATTGTATCAGTATTTTATTGCACGTCTATTTCACGTCATCTAAACAATGGCATCCCCCCATAGTCCAAAATATGTATAAAACGTGGATGTTTTTTTTTTTTTAAATAACCCAAGTTTTAATAGTTTTCAGTAGGGCTGTATTCAAGACCACCTTTGTCGAGTCCAAGACAAGTCCAAGACCAGGACTAGTCGAGTCCAAGTCAAGACCGAGTCCAAAGAGGTTCGAGTCCAAGACAAGACCGAGTCCAAAAAAGTTTGAGTCCGAGTCAAGACCGAGTCCAGGACAGGAAAAAAAAGTCTTATGCATGACATCATCAAGACAATCATTTTGGGTTATTATTTGTTGATCTAAAAGCAAAAACAGTGTCACAACACCCATGATTTTTAAGTATAGACATTCCCCTTTATATCATATAATCTATTAATCTAAAGAAAACAGAATGATGACATATGGTGATACCTCATAATAGCAGTGTTAGAACTGATATACAAACACCAACCCACTACTATTACCAATGCTAGGTACTAGTACTGAGCATTTAAGCATAAATAAATTTGATTAAAAAACGACTGTATTGCTTCCGCTAAAGAAAATAGTCAGTTCCGTCTCAACGGTTAGAATTCTGTGTCCATAGCAACGCTCTGTTTTTCATGGCAATGGTGTGTTATACTTACATTCAATTGGTTGAATTCTAATGTAGAATGTGGTCTGCTATTTCTCGATAACAGACCGCATTCTACATTAGAATTCAACCAAGCCATGTAATAAATATAGGCTATATACTTTGCTCCGTTCCATTTTCATTTATTTCAGAGACGTGCAGGACATGCTTGTGTCTCCTAATGCTAGTTAAACGTGAATCTTAGTTTGCGCTAGTTAACATTAACATTTTTTTACCTCATGAAACCAGTAATACCAGACGTAAATTATTATAAATTTATGTCCAAGAACATTACCTTTATCTTCTGCTATGTTAGCTAATGTTAACATTAACACATAGTCAAGGCTTAGCAACTCCAGCTCTGCAGTTAACTTACCTCGATGTATGATTCCTCTGCAGGTGTCTGACGAAGTTTGACGTTGTCCCACAGGTTTCCGAAATTGTTGCTTTGCAGAATTTGCAGTCTGCCCTGTGTTTCTTTTTAAGTGCAGCGCTGATAAATTCCTGGTGATTTCTATAAGCAAACTTGATAATGGCAGAATTGGCGGACATTTTCGTTTGTTAAAGTGTGTGTGAATCAATGGAAATTAACGTTAGCAGGGCACGCAGATGCAGAGCGTGCCGCGCAAATATAATCTAGTGTGTGATTGGTTATTACTTTTTTTGTTTTGTTTTTTTGTTTTTGTAATTGGTTATTGGTAGTGATGGGTCGTTCGGGCAGATGACGTGACGAAAAATAATATTTTAATTAAATTCGAGCGGGTGAAATGAAAAAATTAAAATGAAAAAAAGTTTAAAATGTGTGCTTACTGGGAACATAATAAAGACACCTGGACTCGGTCGAGACCAAAAGCCATATTTGGCAAGACCAGTGGCCGAGACCGAGACAAGTCCGAGTCCGAATACCAGCGAGTCCGAGACGAGTCCGAGACCATAAAAAAACGGTCTCGAGACCGGACTCGAGTCCAAGACCGGACTCGAGTACTACAGCCCTGGTTTTCAGTAAGAAACCTCATTTATGTTGTATTAAGTCATACAAGTCTTAATACTGAGGTTGCCTTTAAAAAAAAAACTTTTGAGCTGTGATGTATGAAAAAGAGCAGCATGAACATTCTTCAAAATATCATCTTT
This sequence comes from Labeo catla, assembly GCA_012976165.1. Taxonomy (NCBI): domain Eukaryota; kingdom Metazoa; phylum Chordata; class Actinopteri; order Cypriniformes; family Cyprinidae; genus Labeo; species Labeo catla. The sequence continues at coordinate 29,523 of VONZ01000918.1, read as the reverse complement.
TGTCTTCCACTAATTAATTCACACAAATTTGCAATGACATGATGGTGAGCAAAGGATGACAAAAGATGTCTTTTTTTTTCCTGAGTGAACAAATCCTTTAAGCTACTGGACAGATTGTCCATGTCAAAACCCAAATACAAGATCTATTCAGCTATGCTCAGTGATCTCCATATGTTTGAAGAAAATAACAAAACTGTCCTACTTCAACAGGGGCTTCAACCTGATTTCCCAACTGTGCATGAAAAAAAGTTTCTTTTTACATGTACTGTATGTTAATGCTTTTCCTCACGGGGCTTTCAACAAGATTTATTTTCTTTAGACGCTGACAGAATGCTTTCCACCCTGCATGCTTTGTGGGTCACACTTACAATACAACAGCTCTGCGCTATAGTGACAGGGTGGAAAGGTATTCTTGCATCTCATTTTCAGCACTGATAACTCTGATGAACCAAAGTGATTGTGACTATCACACTGACGTTTTTTCCTTCAGGCATAGGAAACAAACACATTCGAAATGAGAAGCTCATTTTAGTTGCATTACGTAAATGAAGGTTCCTTTTTTGTCACGAGCAAAAGAACAAAAACCCAATATATGTTCTTTCATCTCGAAAACGATGAAGAATTCTGATTAAGGCCCTTCTGAACAAGATGTCTGCTTGCATGACACGTATTCGCTGTCTTTAGTTGTATTTCTTAAACATCTAAATATTTATGAATGCATCATTAATTCAGTGTAATGCACTTCATAAAAATTCTACCATCTTAGCAGAGCAACAACATTTGCTGGAAATGAATATTTTGGAATCTTGTGCTCTTGATAGATGAGCACAATATATCATGTTTGCATCACATTTTGTCCTTCCATAATCTGTAATCACTAAACTAACCTGCAGTCTAGACATGTTTGGCAAACAGAAATGTTTAGTAGAGCATGCAAGTGTTTGTAGGCCATCTAAGGGAATGGGATAGATATGCTGAGTTTTAAGGCAGGATAAGAGTCTTTATCGTAGTCATTTGTGGTGGGATTGTCTGCACATCCTGTCTGTTATCAGGTGTGGACAGATCTGACCAACTCGGAGCTCAATTTTACCTCCAGTAGAGAGATGCTAATCTACATTGAGACAGCCTGTGAGAGAACGCAGAAAGATCTGATGAATATGAATATGTACTAAGGCTATGCTCAGAATAGCACACTGCCATATCATACTTCCTTCTTGACTCATTATTTGAAGTCCCTTTCCAACCCATAGTCAAATAACACTGTAGTTTTGACTGTTTCTTGTAATCTAAGATTTATGTCTCACAATTGCTATTACAATTTTTTGTAATTGTGACTTATTGTGATATTTCACAGTTTGACTTTATATCCTATTTTAAACAGCACCTCAGGATAAGACTTTGAATTTTGCAATTGCAAGTGTATTTCTCATAACTACAGCCTAATATCCCATAATTTAAGATCCCATATTTTTTAAGATTGTGGCTGCTTGTAATTGGTGTTTTATCTCATAATTGCAGCTGTACATCTCAAAATTGCTACTTTATTTTTTGTATTTGTGACTTCATTTCTTATAATTACAATGTAATATGTCACAGTGTGACCATTTCATATTTTACATTTGTATTTTACAGTGAGATTTTGTATCTTGTAATAGCAAATGTATTTCTCATAATTGCAACTTAATATCTCAGATACAGTATGCACTTTTATTTCTAATAGTTATGACTTGTATATGACTTTTTTTTTTTTTTTAATACAAAAAGTGCTGTTTTTATATCACAACTGCAAATATATATCTCAACTTTTTTCGTACTTGTGGCTATTTCTCATAAATGCAAATGAATATCTGAAAGTGTGACTTTTGTTTTATAAAAATGTATCTCACAAGGAGATTGTCTTTCAACCAGCAATGTATTTCTCATAATTGCAGCTTTATTTCTTGTAGCTGTGAGTTTATTTCTCATAATTGTTTTTTTTTATCCTATAATTACGATTCTCTCACAATTAGACTTTATATCTTAAAATTGCAAATCATTATTTAAAACTTAATATCTCACAACTGCAGCTATATTTTTTATAATTGGGACTATTTCTTTTAATTGGCATTTTATCTTATAATTGCGAATGTATATCAAAATTGCTACTTTATTTTTTCATATTTGTGACTTAATTTCTTATAATTTTGCAACTTAATATCTCACAGTGTGTACAAATGTATTTCTCATAATTGCAACTTAATGTCTCAGATTTGCAGCTTTATTTGTAATAGTTTTGGCATTATTTCTTATAACTGCAGCTGTATATCTCATAATTGATACTTTTTTTCCACACTTGTGCCCATTTCTTGTGATTGCAAATAGGGTTATCTCATAGTGTGACTATTTTATATTTTATAAAAATGTATCTCACAGTAAGACTTTATAGCTTTTAGCCAACAATTTCTCATAATTGCAGCGTAATGTCTCAATTTCAGCTTTATTTCTTTAAGCTGTAACTATATTTCTCATAATTTGTGCTTTTTATCTCATAATTATGATTATCTCACAATTAGACTTTGTCTTTCAACTGCAAATCATTATTTGAACTCAAATCTAAGAATTGCAGCTTTATTTCTCGTAGTTATGACTTTGGTGCTTTTATCTCATAAACGCAACTGTATTTCATGAGACTTTATATTTTTCGGTTTGCAAATGTATTTCTCATCATTTTAATGTTGATATCTCACGATTGTAGCTATATTTTTTGCATTTGTGACTATCGCACAATGTGGTATTTTTTTAAATTAAACTGTATGTTGGTTTTATTTTTTTTTACAAGCTTTTATAATTATACATTGTAGACATTGTGGAAAAAAAAAAAATAATGAATTCAAATGCTGAATTAAATATTAAGATAATAAGCTCATGTGACAGAAATGTAGCATCGTTTTGAAAAATTAACTTAAATAATGCACAAGAACAACAAATAGTAGGCAGTGTATAGTGTACAGTAGTCAACATTTGAAGTGGATCAAAACCTTTCATCAAATTTGTCCTAAAACCAAACCAATACCCGTTCCTGTCTTTCAACAACTTTAACTTTTTTGATCCACTTCATTTGTTGACTACTGTATACCTCCCAGTATGCATTATGCTTTGTATTCTGTTCTGAACGTAGCCTTTAGAAAAGTCAAGATTTATGCTTTCCAATGAGGCTGGTATAACATTAAAATGGTATGTCCTTTAATATTTCATCCTGTGCGAGTTAAAAGGCTTTGTTGCTGCCTGTGTGGCACTCTGTGTCCGTATGTTAGTGTTTATGTATGTATGTATGTGTGTTCGTTTAAAGCTTGACAGCGCTATCCATGGAGAATGCGGTTTTGCCATGTCTCTGTTGGTGATGAGTGCTTTCCACGGGAGTGGCCGAAATTAGCTGTAACACCCTTACTCGCTGATGTCAAATCTGCCCTCTCTCTCACACACACATACATACACACAGCACAGGCTGAGACATCTGCCAGCACACTAAAAATGAACAAGTCATTTCAGCGTGTCGAGCAAATTTCACACACATCCAAGGCCTCTCTCTGATCTTCTTAAATCACTGCTTGCCTACCGCTTCCTTAATAAACCCCCTTCTTTCATATCCGCAGTGTTTCCTGCTCTCCGTGACCCTTTCTGGAAGCTTCTTCTCCGCTCTGAAGTGCCGAGCATCATTGAAAAGGAAACGTGTCTAATTAAACATGACCTTATTTACATACCATAACAGAAAAAGGAAGGATATTCACTCTTGGAAGAGGTGGAGAAAATTACTCTTGGTTTGAAAAAGAAAGACAATTAGAATCACATAAACGGTCAAAAACGTTTTGTATATACCATATATAATAGCTTTTCTTTGGAGATTTCATCTAATAGCATCTGTTTGACCATTGTCCTAACTAACTAACTAGTTTATTTATTTGTTAATTTATTTGATATGTTTTTTTTTTTAATACGAGTTTTACATGGGAAAGTGCCACTCACAACAGATATTGTTATAAAAATGATATATATTTAATAATAAATGATAAATAATAAATGACAAAGACAAAGCAAATGGACTGCTATGTCAATTATTTATGTATGTACTTATTTACATTTATTTTTTTTTCGTTTGTTCATTTCTTTATGTACACCAATTTATATATATTTATTCATATTTTTAAATGTTCAGAAAAAAATACATGTACATATATTCATTGTGTTTGTTGAAAATAAATAAATGGACATATTAGTAATAGAAAATTAATGTAATTAAATTAATTAATCATTTTCTTACCAAATTATTGTTTCAATGTATTTATTGTAATATATATGCCATTTGTGTGGTGTTTAGAGGGTTTAGAGATGCATACTTTATATAATTTTTATATTTATAATTGATATTATTGTTATATTAAATTCATTATGTCATAGTGTTTATATATAAACCTCTTAAACCTCCATAAAGGACACACATACTAATACATATTAATATGATGGGACAATAAATAAATCTAAATATATATTCTCAAATTAATATTTCATGTTTGTTTATTTATTTATTTATTTACGATTTTCATCATGTTAAGAGGGTTTACTTTGATTTAAAAAAAAAAAGTAATACATCAATATGTAAAAATTAGACCATTATCTTTCCTATAATTGTATAATTATTTTGTTTATAATTATTTTAAATAATTATTATTTCTATATTAAATACATTATATAACATACATCCCCTTTGCAGAAGAAGAGGAATCCTACAAAATGCATGTTATTGTTTATTTAGTACTGATCTGAATAAAATATTTCACATAAAAGATGTTAGTCCACAAGAGAAAATAATAGTTGAATTTATAAAGAAATGACCCCGTTCAAAAGTGTCATCCCCTTGATTCTTAATACTGTGTTCTTACCCTAATGATCCACACCTGTTTTTTTTTTTTGATTTTTATTTAGTGATGGTTGTTCATGAGTCCCTTGTTTGTCCTAAACCGTTAAACTGCCCGCTGTTCTTCAGAAAAATCCTTCAGGTCCCACAAATTCTTTGGTTTTCCTGCATTTGAGGGACACATATGCAACTATTACAGAAGGTTCAAACCCTCACTGATGCTCCAGAAGGAAAAACGATGCATTAAGAGCCGGGGACTGAAAACTTTTTGAATTTTCAGTTTAAAGTGAACTTATTTTGTCTTCTGGGAAACATGTATCTTCTATAGCCTCGGAAGGGTAGTACTAAATGAAAAAATGTGATATTTAGGCAAAATAAGAAAAAAAAAAGTTTTCAAAAGTTTTCACCCCCCGACTCAATGCATCATTTTTCCTTATGGAGAATCAGTGAACGTTTGAACCACCTGTAATAGTTGCATATGAGTATTAATTAACTAATACAAAATAGAAAATGACATGCATTTTGTATGATCCATCTTATTTTGGTAAAATAATTAACATTCTGCAGATTCTGAAAGGCGGATGTAAACCTTTTGACCTCAACTGTACACAATAAATACACTAATGTGATTGGAAAATTACAAATGTAATAAAATGTATATATGATTCATTTTAGATTAATTGTGCTTGTTTATTTTAATACTAAATGAGAATCTACCTGTATTCAACTCTTGCAGGGCCTTTAATGGTGTAAAAGTATATTTTGAAGGTCATATCCTCTAACTTTTTAAAAACTTTATTTCATGTCATCTGGAGATTACAAGCTCTTGGGGAGCTTACGTTAAGTTTTAAAGAGTTTTTTTCAGGCTCTCCTCTCGTCAGCAGACAGATAGAGGGAGGCAGAAAGACGCTGGTTATCACTGGAGTCATGGGCCCTGATCAGAGGCAGGGTGCTGGGCCTCTTATCTTAATGAAGCTGTGCTTATCATGAGCTCGAGGTCACTGCTATCTGTCTAACCTCTGACTGCACCCTCTTTCTTTCAATTAACCCACTCACAAAAGTCTGTCTACCCTTTCACACTTACATACATGCATACAGTTTCAAGAAAACCTTCCTGTTCTGTTGATTTGATTGAAAAAAGAAAAGGTTGAGACTTGTTTTTTTTTTTTTTTTACATGTTTTGCAGAGGACCTCTATTGACTGAACTCGAAGGCACCTGACATCTTGGCAGCAGGGGGCCCCAATTTACAAGAGGTCTTGAGTTCAAATCCCGGACGAGCCCCCAGAGCTGTTCATTTTCAGGTAAACTGTCTGTAACCTTTAAGCTATCAATCATCCAATTTAACCAGTGCATTGACCCCTGTGGTGTACTAGCATAACATTCTCAACTTTATTAAAGGAGACGTCCACTTCCAGAACAAAAATTTACAGACCGTTTACTCACCCACTTGTCATTCAAGATGTTCATGTCTTTATTTCTTCAGTCTTGAAGAAATTATGCTTTTTGAGGAAGACATTTCAGAAATGTTCTCCATATACTGGACTTCTGTGGTGCCTGTGAGTTTGAACTTCCAAAATGCAGTTCAAATGCAGCTTCAAAGGGCTCTAAAGGGTCTTATCTAGCAAAACGGTTGGTTATTTTCTAAAAAATTGACAATTTATATACGTTTTAACCTTAAATGCTTGTCATGACAGTTAGGGTATGTCAAAAAACTGCCATCTAATTTTCTCCTTTTTTTGCAAAGGGTGTTTGACCCTCCTTTAACGTTCATTTTATAAACACTGGGTCGGTACTTCTGCAGCGATGTAGGACAATTTTGAAGTTGGAGGAGAAAATAAGATGGGAGTTTTTCGACCTACCCTAACTGTCTTGAACCGGAATACACAGCGTTCACACACAAATGAGCATTTGAGGTTAAAAAGTATATAAATTGTCACATTTTTTTGCAAAATAAGACCCTTTTTCCTCAGCTGGGACCGTTTGGAGCCCTTTGAAGCTGCATTTAAACTACATTTTGGAAGTTCAAACTCACAGGCACCATTAAAGTCCACTATATTGTGAAAAATCCTGAAATATTTGCCTCAAAAAAACAATTTCTTAATGACTGAAGGAAGAAAGACTTGAACATCTTGGATGACAAGGAGGTGAGTAAATTATCTGTCAATTTTTGTTCTGGAAAGTAAACTTCTCCTATAAGAAAGATGGGTCATGTTTATACAATGCATGCTGATGCTTCTGCGGTAATGTTGTGAACGTGCGTCGAAGACTGACACGGAAGAAAGACATTGTTGAATGTAGTTGTTATTTTTGTTTTCTTTGCACACAAAGTTTTCTTGTCGCATTATAAAATTAAGGTTGAACCACTGATGTCACATGGGCTATTTTAACAAAATCCTTACTAACTTTCTGGGCCTTGAAAATGGTAATTACATTGCTGTCTATGCAGGGTCAGAAAGTTCTTGGATTTCATCAAAAATATCTTCATTTGTGTTCCAAAGGTGAACAAAGGTCTTACGGGTTTTGAAACGACATGAGGGTGAGTAATTAATGACGGAGCTTTCTTTTTTTTGTAGAACTATCACTTTAATACATCCTTTTTAAATAAATGTATTGATTTATTTTTTTTTTTTAATCTTACTGTGTCCACAAATGGCCCATTTTTTTTTAAATACCCCAAACAGTCAAATCATGACTTTTACAGGCGTATACAGTAATATGAAAGACAGATGAAACATAAGTATAGAGAGAAAGAGTACTCTTTCTCTTTCTGCTTTCATCCCTCCCAGCTGTCTTGGCCTGAGGGTCTGTGCCACTCACGTTTGTACTTACTGCAGTGCCACTTCCTTTAAAACTCAAGCCAAGCTGACAGTCAAAACTGCCAAGGCCAGGATCAGGTCACAAGCCACTGCAGCCATCCATGATGTGTGTGTGTGTGCGTGTGTGTGTGTTTGTTTATCTGTTTGAGCTGCCAACACAGATGAAGTGTTAGATTGAACGCTTCCTCTTCCACATTTCCACTAAGTACTCTCTTGTGTGCCATCAAGTGTTTCATAGGTGGAGTACCACTTGTGTGTCGTCTCGACAGGACATTTTAATTTAAATTATAAACATTATGCAAAATACCATGTCTGCTTTCATCATGATTTAAACGCCAGTAGACTGATGTATTATGATAGAATTTCTTTTAAAATTGTCTTTAGAGGTTTATACTTATTTCTACATTGTTTTAAGACAATGTGAAAGGACATTCTGTAATATGACATTTACTGTGTCACGTCCCTTATGTTTTATTTGTGTTTTGTTCTGTTTTGGGTTCTGTTTTGGGGTCTAATTTGGTTACAGATTTAGAACTGTGGATAGGAATCTGCTTTGGTGACCTGGTTAACCTTCCTATAACCTGTACAGAAATGTGAAGACCCATCAGGTTTAGGAACCAGCATGGTGAGCACCAGGGACTTGAGCTAATTTTGTAAACAAGGGAATTTAGAGGGTTAAAATATTAGTTGCTTTCTGTTATTTTTGGCCTTGTTGGCTCCTGAGGTCATAATTCCTCCACTTCTATTGTTAGAAAAAAAAAAAAAAAAAAAAATAGCTGAAATGACTAAAATTATTAAAATAACCCCCTTCAAAAGTTTGGGAACCCTTGGTTCCTAATACTGTGTGTAGTTACCTGGATAATCTACGATTGTTTTTTTGTTTTTTTTTTTGTTTTTTTTTGTGATGGTTGTTCATGAGTCCCTTGTTTGTTCTGAACTGTTAAACTGAGCACTGTTGTTTAGAAAAATCCTCCAGGTCCTGCTGATTCTTTAGTTTTCCAGTATCTTTTGCATATTTGAACCCTTTCCAGCAGTGACTGTATGATTTTGAGATCCATCTTTTCACACTGAGGACAATTGAGGGACTCAATTGAGAGCCAGGGGTGAAAACTTTTGAACATGTTGAAGATAGCCCAATTTTTCCCTCAGTTGTCCTCTGTGTGAAAAGATGGATCTCAAAATCATACAGTCAATGCTGTACCTGAAGAACAGTGCTTAGTTTAACTGTTCAGTAACAAACAAGGGACTCATGAACAACCATCACAAAAAAATCATTTAGGTAACCACACACAGTATTAAGAACCAAGGGTTCCCAAACTTTTAAAGAAGATTATTTTAATAGTCTCAGCTATTTTTTTTTTTTTTGGTCTTGCGGACTATATTTAAACATCTTTTATGTAAAATATGATACTGAGGACAGTATTAAATAAAAAATAACATGCATTGTGTATGATTGTGAAAGCTATTACTTTAAATTTATTCACATTTTGACAGATTCTGCAAGGGGTTCCCAAACTTTCGCATGCCACTGTATGTATTATTAATATTGTGTGCTGAATTTTTGGTGCCGTGACAATTCTAATTTATACATGAGGTGATTTATAGCTTATCTGCTATGACCCTCTTTTAGCTTAAATAGGTCACTTTAAGAAAATGTTCCCTGTTATGTATGCAATGTATATATATAATATAATGTAGAGGTGTAATAACATCTGCTGAGCAGCTTTCTAAAAGATTCTTATGTGGGGTCTGAGCTCTCTGTTCCTGAACACCTTTTAATTGGATTCTCCTTTGAATGGCGGCCATCACCTTTCTTTTGTTACACATTTATCACTAGTGACTAATTGTCACCATGGCGACAGGTTCATTCATTTTATTACAGGTACCGATGACAAATGTCAAACAAGTATCTGTCTGTGAAAATAATGAGGGACTATTTTTGATTGTGTATATATGTTTTTTTTTCTTGTTTCTATTGACTACTTTTCATTAGGATTTCAGAGTGAGGTATGCATTGGCTCAAATTGTAATTCTGGTTCATTTGGCGATTAAACTCGGCTGGCGCCCAGTCGAGTTGAAAGTAATAGTCACAGATTTATCCGCTCAAAGAGTTTTCAGGGTAATGATCCATTCAATTGATAGAAGAGTCCATTTTATATTCAATTAATTTTATACGACATTTTTAAGCTTTCCCCCCAAAAAACAGAAATTGAAAAACACAGACTGACGTGTTCAACCCATCACTCAAAACATATGCACGCACACGCACCCATAAAGCTGATATAATAGGCATACTAAATAGACTTATGGGAAATTAGCGTGAGTGTGTTTGTGTGTGTGTGTCGGGCGATGATAACGCAGAGCTTTATGAATTATCCTCATACTGACATGTTTATTGTGGTTATTTTCCTCAAAAGACCTGATTCAGCACTAACTCTGCTGGCATTGTTTCTCATTTGCACAGTGAATCCAAGCACGGATTTGGAAATTGAGTGTTAGAAACTGTAGCCAGTAATTATATTTTACAGTCAGCAATGCTGAAATGGTATTCCAACCCCATTTTTCATTTTGATCCCTTATTTGAATATCAGTCAATGCTAAATAATTCCATGCACTATGAAGAATCATATCCTGTAAAGTAAAACAAATAAAATGACAGAATTACGCAGAAATATAATGTCGCTTTTATTTTTATTTTTCATTGCATAATTTGCATTCCTTAATTCTCTTTGCATTTATTTAAATTTTTTTTTATTTAATTAGCTGTTGAAATGATTTTTTTCTGATTGAACAGCATTTTGTTTTGTTTTGTTTTTTCCACTGATTTTTATTCAGGACAGAGAGAAATAGTGACGATGACAGGAAGTGACACGAGCTTGACTTGCATTGACCACCTGAGCACAACTTGAAGTCATGTGCACTAGGGTACGGCTCTGGGAAGCATCAGATTCTCCTTCGTAAGTGTTTTGTTCCTGTCCATGTTGTGTTCTTTGTGTGGCAGCTTTATTGCTCCATTGAAATATGTCCTAGCGGTGGATTTGATATAAATCTCCACTTCATCAGTGAACAAACTCCCTATCTTCAATGAAATTTTTCTGTAGATTCTGTCATTGAAGCCTGCTGGGGGACAGGAGGAGCAAGCAACTCTTTGTGGCCATGAAGACATCTCTGTTCAGTGTGATGCTCTGTTGAGAAGCCCCCCTGCCGCTCTGAAAGCCTTTTGGAGGCTTCAGTGAATTTTTATTTTTTTTAAAGACTTACATTGCGCTCTGAAGTAAGTTTCAAAATCCTGTGTGTACCGAGTGTAGAGTTGGGGTGGGTCAGCCTGTTGAGATTTGACAATTTCTCCTTCACAACAAGTACAAATGGTCTTGCATGAAGGGTGTTTAAACAAGGTGGTAGGAATAAACATGTTTACAGGTACACTATGGAAAGTTTTCATTAGAAATGAACAAGGTGCTAGTATATAAAAACATTATTACTTGCAATGTTATGTCTTTCTGACCCTCCGTAGGCAGCAGCGCAGCTGACACGTTCAAGGCCCAGAAAGGTAGTAAGGACATAGTTAAAATAGTTTTGTTTGCACACAAAAAGTATTCTCGTAGCTTCATAATATTACGGTTGAACCACTGATGTCACATGGACTTTAATGATGACCTTACTACCTTTCTGGGCCTTGAATGTGTTAGTTGCATTGCCGTGTATGGAAGCTTGTAAAACAATAATAAAAAGGTTGTTGATAATAAGACTAAATAAGACTTTTTATATTTCCCAATTCTGACTTTTTCCTCTGAGTTTTGAGTTTACATCTCACAATTCTGACTTTTTTTTCTTGAAATTCTTAGTTTATATCTCACAATTCTGACTTTTTTCTTGAAATTCTTAGTTTATATCTCACAATTAAGTTTTTTTTTTTTTTTTTTTTCTCGAAGTTCTGAGTTTTCATCTAAATTCAGATTTTTTTTTTTTTTTTTTCTACGTTTATATCTCACAATTCTGACTTTCTTACAGTTCTGAGTTTATATCACAGTTCGGACTTTTTCTCACAATTTTGAGTTTCTCACAATTCGGTCTTTTTTTCTTGCAGTTCTGAGGTTACATCTAAATTCTGACGTTTTTCGTGCAATTCTGAGTTTGTCACAATTCTGAATTTTTCTCGCAACTTTGAGTTTCTCACAATTCTGCTTTTTTTTTCCTGCAATTCTGAATTATATCTCAGTTCTGACTTTTTCTTGCAATAGAGTTTGTACCTCAGTTCTGAGTTTTTTATTGCAATTTTGAGTTTGAATTACAATTGACTTTTTTCTCACAACTGAGTTTATATCTCACAATTCTGACTTTTTTTCAATTTTGAGTTTCTCACAGTTCTGTCTTTTTTTTTTTCCTGCAGCTTTGAGTTTACATCTCACAATTCTGTCTTTATATCTCAATTTTGACTTTTTCTCTCAATTCTGAAATTTTATCTGACAATTTTGACATTTTTCTAACAAATCTGAGTTTATATCTCACATTTCCGACTTTTCTTTTTCACGATTCTGAGTTTGTATCTCACAATTCTGACCTTTTTTCTCACAACTAAGTTTATATATCACAATTCAGATTTTTTTTCTCGCAATTTTGAGTTTGTATCTTACAATTCTGGGGGTGATTAATCAAATTAATGAGATTAATTAATATGCATGTGCCGATTAATTAAAGATAAAGTTATTACTAAAGATAATAGTTATTTATTGTGTTCATTTAGAAAAAAGAATGGACTTTACAAAAAGCTTTGGAAAGAAATCTTTTAATTCAACATAAATATAAATAAATAGTGAAAAATGAAATTATTTTTGAAAAGAAACAATACTCTAAATATAAAACTAAAAGCACCAGTAGGAGGTGGCAAATCCCTGTTTTAATAAGTGAGTCATACTGTCATTCATTCAATCGATTCGTTCAAACAAAGCAAGTGACTGCCTTTATGAATGGCTCACTGAATCATTGATTCACTCGATTTGTTAAAAAAAAAATTGACTAATTAACAAAACACCGCTGTGTGTTGATCAAAGATATACAACGGTTCTCCTAGGGCTTTATTTTCCTTGGCGAAATTACTGACAATGTGTCTAAAATGTACTTATTCACACCTTTACCTTTTAGGTAAAAACTTTTATGTAACCTATTTTTGTCTTTCTACCAGCCAATGATGACTCTGAAAGAAAACAATCAGTGTTTGTTATAGTAACAATGACAGAACTGCACACTTGTATTTCAGCATTACTGTTAATGTTATGGTTATTTTAGCAAATAGTTTGCTCAGTAAATTCAGTTCAACAGCATTAAGATGAAGAGGGCAAATTTAATCACTCGACTGAATCTACACATGCATTTTAGGTGTTCTTGCTCCGTCCAAGCAGTAAATGCATGTCTTTGAATGAGCGATGTAGTGTATTCTTCAACTACTTGGGTAATGTCAATACGACCCATTTTAGGGGCTGCCAAAATTATGTTTTAAAATTAGTCAGGGCTATAGAAATGCATCTTAATATTTACAAGTAAATCTCCATATTATGCGTAGGCTAGCCTACTTTCTATCTGACCCCACAAGCCTTCTTTAGGGGGGGTCAGACCCCCCCAAAACCCCCCGTAATTCACACCCTGTTCATTAGCCACTGTAGGGAAATGAGGAGAAGTAAAACAACGTGCAGTAAACAGTAATACTGTTTACACTACAAACCAGTGTGTTCATAATAAGATAATGCATAAGATAATGCATTCAAATAATATGGTAAGACGCACAAAATTGCAATATTAAACATCAAAACGAGCTGTTTCATACAGCTAAAAATGGCTGGATGCGAATGAGACTGGAATCCTGACCCATAAAATTTACAAATGGCCACACTCACTCTTATGGGAAAAAAAAAAACAGCTTGATTTGACAGGCGATCTGACCAATCATAACACAGAATTTGCCATTCTGTCGGACAAGCAAATCAGACAGGAGAGTAGGTTAACATCGGTTCATTCATGTTGTTTTTTTTTCATACATTAAAGAAGTCCACTTCCAAAACAAAGATTCACATGTAATGTGCTCACCCCCTTGTCATCCAAGATGTTTATGTCTTTCTTTCTTCAGTCGTAAAGAAATTGTTTTTTGAAGAAAACATTTCAGGATTTTTCTCCATATGGACTGCTATGGTGCCCCGATTTTGAACTTCCAAAATGCAGTTTAGATGCAGCTTCAAACAATCCCAAATGCGGTTGTAAACGATCCCAGCTGAGGAAGAAGGGTCTTATCTAGCGAAACGATCGATTATTTTAATTTTAAAAAAAAAATACAACTTAAATACTTTTTCATCTCAAATGCTCATCCTGCCTTGCTCTCCCTGAACTCTGTGTATTCTGGCTAAAGACAGTTAGGGTATGTCGAAAAACTCCAATTATACTTCAGATTGAACATGCAAAGAAGATAAAACACCCTTAACAAAAAAGGTAAAACAGTGATATAGGACGATTTCGAAGTTGAGGGAGAACATGAGATGGGAGTTTTTCGACAAACCCTAGCTGTTATGAACCGGAAAAAACAGTCCAGGCAGAGTAAGACAAGATGAGCGTGTGACATTAAAAAATATATAAATTGTATTCTTTTTGTGAAAATAACCGCTAGATAAGACCCTTCTTTCTCAGCTGGGATCGTTTACAACCACATTTGTGATCGTTTGAAGCCACATTTTAACTGCTTTTTTGAAGTTCAAAATCGGGGCACCATATCAGTCCATTATATGGAGAAAAACGCTGAAATGTTTTCCTCAAACACAATTTCTTTACGACTGAAGAAAGAAAGACATGAACATCTTGGATGACAAGGGGTTAGTACATTGTATATGAATCTTTGTTTTGGAAGTGGACTTCTTCTTTAATTAGAGAAGAAAGGACTTTCGGTTCCTGTGTGTTTATTGTTTGAATTTCTTTAATTACAACATTTTAAAGATGAGCCTTTGTTTAATACCAGAAGTATATGGTTTATAGTATATCTATAAACTCACAGTTCTGGGTTTATATCGCAGTTTTGAGTTGATATTCTGCCTTTTCCTTTTTGAGAATTGTAAGACAAAGTCACAATTACCTGTTTGAATTATTTTATTTATTTTTTTTTTTTTTTATTCTGTGGCAGAAACTGGACTCCGTACTCCTGCCACCTGTTGGTATAAACGGGTATTTCCGCTCACGCAGGCACAGAATGTACATACTAGTTGGCTTTTGGCTGTTTGCAGTGTGTTCAGGTCGTGTGTGCTCACACAGTCGGCTTTCATCACCGCTAGTTCTTTGATGTCGGTTTGGTGTGTCACAGGCTTTAGTCTTCTACCCGTGCTCACTGAGGCGGGTCGTAAGTGTCACAGCTTTGAATGACACACCATGTTGAATCATTACGACTTTTGGATCGGCAGACATCCCAACCGACAGCATGACAGATAAAAGTATCTGTTTTTGTTTCAGAACGACTGTATGGAAATGGACATTCACCAACAGCCGCCAGTCGCTGCCAATTACAGCTATAGACAGAGCTATGACAGAGCTACTGTATGTACTGAGACATGGATACTGTGTGTGTGGGCGTGCAAACGTCTCTAGAGACACACTTTGACAGGACGCCTCCAGACACGTGCCACGCCTAGAACTGATAGACATTCGGCGCGTTAGCAGGGAATAATAAATAATAAAATATGCAAGGAAAATATCCTTAGAAAATGAGCAAACTGCGTCTATCTGCTCGGAGCCATCAGCAGCTGTCCTGAGGGCTGTTCCGCTAAACGCATTCATGCCCTCCGCTGCGGGCTGTTCTGTTAAACGCTTGCGCCTCCCTCCACCAGCGATGATGAGTCACAGTACCGGCCTGTCTGAAACGTTCAGAATGAATCTGGCTCAGGCGATGAAGCCGCGTAAAGAGGATTAGCTTTTCTCAAGGGTCCAGCCCTGCTTCCCTGAGATTGAGGCCTTTACATATTCCAGCATGATTTCATGTAGATTTTATGTGGATCTTTTTGCAAAAAAGAAGTTGATGGCCTAAGGTTTTGGCCTTGCTTGTCAGAAAGAAATTATTTTGTGTGTGTGTGGCTGTCAACATAATTTCTGCCTGTGTGTGTGTATGTGTGTGAGAGAGAGCTAATGCCTGAAGATCCTACAAAACGAGAGCAGTGTTAAATATTTTGGTGTCAGAAAGTCAGAATCTCACAGTATTTACACAAACACACTACTGTTCGACAGTGGTAAGATTTGTTTTATGTATTTTTGAAAGAAGTCTCTAATACTCATCAAGGCTGCATTTATTTGATCAAAATATTGTAAAAACAGTAAAATGTTTTTGCAATTTAAAATTTTAAAAATGTGATTTATTCCTGTGATGCAAAGCTGAATTTTCAGCATCATTACTCCAGTCTTCAGCACTGATAAAAATGATTTTGTGATGAAGTAAATACTACATAAAAACAAATGTAATTTCCACATTAAATAATTTAGATCAGGCAAGAATTAAAAAATTAAAGTAAATTCTATATTAGTACTCAAAGTATATTTTACTTAGAATCGTTTATGTTTACAAGGATTCTTTAAGTGTATATCAAAGTTATGATCCTGTTTTTCCCATCATGCACAGGGGAATGAATATTTAACCAATTAAGACCTAAGAGTAAAATAGGTAATTTTCACATAATTTGTTTATTTGACTGTAAAAACATAATGTGCAATTTTCAAGTGCAAGGTGAGTTGTTTTTTTTTTTTTAACATAATTTAAATAGACCAAAAAAAAGGAATACATTTTCTGATTTTTATTTAGAAAAAAGGGAAATAATCCAACACTTCATACTTGAAAATTCCACTATATTTATTCAAGACACTTTTTTTGTTCATGCACGCACACACATACACATGCATACACACATATACGCACATACATTTACACGCGTACAGGCATGTTATAGAGATGCACACGCCACATGTGAAAAAGTCTCACCCAGCCTACTCCCAATCTCATGAAAAATCATCCCAATCACTTTTTGTTCTGTTTACTCCTCCACCATGTTTTTGTTCGTTTCATTTATTATTTTACGCAATCCAAAACAATGTGCTCCGTCTATCTCGGTTCAAATTCTTCCTTTCCCTATATGCTTAACCAATGCAGTGAGAGCCGGAAAAAGAATTGATTAGTTCATCTCTCGAGTCTTCGAGGTCGAGTCGTTCGTTCATCACGATGAACGAACGACTCGACCTCGAAGACTCGAGAGATGAACTAATCAATTCTTTTTCCGGCTCTCACTGCGGGTGAACTAATTCCAGCACAGAACCTAATAGGACCTAATCACTCCCCGAGATGACTCGTTCGTCCCGAGTCACATTAAAGATTAGTTCAAAAACGACCCATCACTATTTGATAGTGCAAACGGTTGAAGAGTTTTGGTAACATGAATACAGCTTGGTTTGATTGTGTCGGTGCCGACACAGTCGGTTAAAAAGGGTTAAAAAGCTTACTTTTTATTATTATTATATTGAGTGGACATATTATCTTAAAAGGATAACAAGCTGTCTGCTTGCCTACTTGCATGTTTGTATGTGAACCACATGCTTTAATAGGATGTTTTTTTTCCAGTGTTACATTTAAAGCTGCTTTTCCACTATCGGGCCGAACGATTCTTAGAACGGTCAGGTACGGTTCCGGTTGTGTTTCCACCTGAGCCTGGTACAGCACAGCACGATTACAAACCGTTCTCAGCACGGAATTCTCGGCACGGTTACACCACTGTGCCAAACCGTGCTGATAGAGTGTGTGTGCTAAGCGAAAGTGCGCTATTTGATCAAACAGCCAAGTAAACAGCTGCTACGCTGCGTTCATAGCTCATGCATTAATACAGTCAATAAATGTGGTATTTTTTTTAGAAAGGTTTTACCTTCTGTGTCCGTCTCCGTTGGCGGGCATATCCCCTCAGCATTTGTTGGTAACGTTATACCTGTCGTCGCCTTCTGTTTATTTTATTTTTTGCGCCAAGAGTTGTGTCCTTTTTTTCTGTTATTTAACGAAGTAGTCCCAAAACCAGAAATATCTGATCATCGCCCATATCGCTGTTTATATTACAATTGCGTTACTAAGGCAACGACTGACGCATTTGTGTTTACATTCCAAAGAGTTCTGTTTTATCAGCACCACAGTGGAAAATGAAATCATATCCGTGCTGGCTGGCCTGGATCGGCACGGAATGGAACGGTTAAGCAAAGAGAAAGGTTCGGCCCGATAGTGGAAAAGCGGCTTAAGTAAATTTTATAAACCGTATACTGAGTGAAATGTATTTAAGTATAGCAGATCTAACTTAAAACAATTAAGTAGAAATTACTCATCAAATTTTAGTTGGCCACATTAAATTTACTACTTTCCTTTGCTAATTCTACCAAACTTAGTTAAGTAGACTTTACTTAATTTAATGCTTAAATTTAACTTAAAATGTGTGCAAAAACTTGCAAAATAAAAATTAAGTAAATCTTACCCATTTTTTTTTCAGTGAGTGTCACACGATCGTTAAGAAATAATTCTAATATGCTGATTTGCTGCTCAAGAAACATTTCTTATTATTATCATTGTTGAAAATCATTACATCGCAAATGTTTTCAGGATTTATTGATGAATAGAATGTTTAAAAGAACAGCATTTATTTGAAATAAAAATATTTTGTAATATTATCAATTTCCTTACTCTATCCACTTTTGATTAATTTAATGAATCCTTACTAAATAAAGTGAAAATCAAAAACTTACTTGCCCCAAACTTTTGTACAATAATGTGAATGAAATTATAGTACACTGCAGCTCCTTCACAAGAACCCACTGTTTGACATATGTGTATACTATAATTAAAGCTGTATATTTTTGTTAGCATTTAAAAACTATAATTTACTTTTTAATTTGCCAGTTTATTTTGGGTTTCCAAGCCTGAACTTCAAGAATATGTCAGAGCGCTGTCATACGCGTCTACCACCCCTGCTGTGCCTGCGTCACAAAACGCCCTTCAAGTTTCCAGTGGCGTCAAGCAAATGTGCTCTTGCACCTAAATTTGACGAGACTGATCGGTTTTGCGCTTGAAGCTGTCTGACAAGATGGAAGGCTGTCACGCTAACCACCTCTAGCCTCGGGCCTTCATGAGGAGGGAACTTTTTGTTCTTTTTCACACTCTCTCAGTTTGTTCATCTTCTCTGCTCTCTATATGCTAATATGTATGCTTGTAAAGTCATATATGCATAAAATAACATCTGAAGAAAAGTACAGGTGCCTCGGTTAGCTTAGTGCGTAACAGATCCTTGAAACTCTCATCGCTTTCCAGAGCAGGCACCTCATCAGAGTAGACGTCTGTTTCTGTGCTCAACCACAGGCTTTTCATGCCAATTTTTACTTGGGAATACATTAACATGACGTTCCATAATATTGATATGCCTACTATATTGGTTATCAGCCAATAATTTGTCACTAGTGGCTATTTAATTATCCATATTCCCCCTTTTTTTTACATTTAAAGTGATAGCTCACCCAAAAATAAAGCTACTAGAATACATTTTGTGCACAAAGAAAACTAAAATAACAACTCTATTCCTGCGTCCTGGTGTTCTCGTGAGCACATCAAAGACTGACATGGAAGAGAAGGAACTGTTGAATACTTTATTTTTGTGAGTAATTAGTGACACAATTTTCATTTTTGAGTGAACTATCCCTTTAGGTTTTGATTTATTTTATTTATTTTTTAAAAACTTTTACTGAAACACTGAAACCAAAATTAAAATCTTCATTTATATGAAACCAAAAATAAAAGTTTAATTCATTCATTCATTAAAATCACTCTAATAAGAAATCGTTCATAATATATGTGAGTGTACAGTAGTCAACGTTTGAAGTGAATCAGAAAAGTTCATCAAAGTTGTCCTAAAACAAGAACGAGTATTGTTTTGGTTTTAGGACAACATTTTAACTTCCAAACATTTGCAGCTTCAAAGGGCTCTAAACGATCCCAGCCGAGGAAGAAGGGTCTTATCTAGAGAAATGATTGGTCTTTTTTTTTTTTTCAGGAAATAAACAATTGTATACTTTTTAAGCACAAAAGCTTGTGTAGCACAGGTTCTGGGATGCACGTTCACAACGCTACGTACTATTGAATCACGTTGAAAGGTCATGCGAAACGTAGGCGGAACTACAGACCCAGTGTAACGCTAATGCGCAAAGACTAAGGAAGTGCGAGTAAGTCAAATGCTGTTTACAAACAAAAAGGTACAACAATGTTGGATGATTCTGAAGTTGTAGGAGAAAATAAGATGGAGTTTTTCGCCATACTCTACCTTTTTAGCCAGTGTACACAGGCGATGAACTTAGACGTGATTCGTAGCATCGTGAACACGCATCCCAGAGCTAGTGCTACACGAGTTTTTGTGCTTAAAAAGTCTACAAATTTTTATTTTCCGAAGAAAATGACCAATCCTTTCACTAGATAAGACCCTTCTTCCTCAACTGGGATGGTTTAGAGTCCTTTGAAGCTGCCTTTAAACTACATTTTGGAAGTTCAAAATCGGGGCACCAATCAAGTCCATTATATGGAGAAAAATCCTGAAATGTTTTCCTAAAAAACCATAATTTCTTTACGACTGAAGACAGAAAGACATGAACAACTCGGATGACAAGGGGGTTAGTAAATTATTTGTAAATTGCTGTTCTGGAAGTGGAGTTCTCTAAGTTTTGAGTAGCAATTGGGCAGGTTTTGTTGTGAAAACCTGGCATCCCTAACTGTAATTATTGCTTATAGGTTCTGGACAGATTTTAATGAGTTTAATATCATCCCTAGTACTAATTATATTGTTAAAAAAAAAAAAAAAAGTTTTAAGTAGTTTTAAATATAAAACAAAAAAAAAAATACTTTCTGTTTTTCTGCTTTAAAATTTAATTCAATGTGTTTCTTGCTGTTTCTTTGTAATTGTTTGTAAAATATGCTAGTGAAGATTAGAAAATTTAATTTTTTAAAAAAAATCAGTGCACAGATTATTTCACTGATCTAGAGAAAACAAAGCAAAGTAGTTCTACTAATGGATATCTTATTTAATTTCTGATAAGTGCCTCAAACTAAACTTGAGTCACTAATTCAGCAAACCAGTGACTAGTATTTCCACAAAAGTGCTTGACTCAGTACCTTGCCAAGATGACTTTAGCAGACTGGCACACTTTAACGTTGTGTAAATCCAGTCAGATTTAATCAGATTGAAACGGATGGTTTTCAGTTAGCACTTGGCATTTTTGTGTGCAGTAAGCATCAGGCGGTCCATGAACGGACTGTAGGTGGTCTGTGGGTGTGCCGCCTCAGGCTCAAATTAGACATGCTGTACCATATATCCTGCCAGCAGAATCTGCATCCTGCTCTGAGTTTAGCTAAGGTCTTCAAAGAACAAGCTTGCCTCAACCCAAACCTGAGTGAGATGCCAACCTCAAACTGCACAATGACGTCACAAAATATAACACCTATCAGGCATTGCTGAAATCTCACCGTTCCTTCACGCTTAGAAATTTCTCATGCTGTATGTAATTGAACACTCGTATGCGAGCCTCCTGCTTCTCCGATTTTGTTGTCAGAAAACACTTGCTTGTTTTCTTTAGAAATGATCACAATGATGTCTCACACTGTTCTGTCTCAAACTGTTTGATTGTTATTTTTAGTGTCTTAAAGCGCTGATGGAATGTGGCTATAAAATCTCTTCTTAGCTAGTGCAAAAACAACAGTCAAACAATCAAGCCTGTACAACACTGGTGAAAAGAAAAGAAAAACATCTAGTAAGACAGCAGTCTGTATCTGGTGAACAGTTGTCTGTAAAGTCCGAGAACACTTTTGTGTGTCTCATATTGCCTTGTAAATCTTCACGGATCAAAAACAAACCGCTTCTCCCTTCCTTTCATCTCTCAACCTTTCTTTTCACTCTCACGCCATCATTTAGTCATCCCTGAAACATTAATGGACTTCCCTTATGTTATTATGAAGGCACTTTCTGATCAGTTTTGTTTGATTGCGTAACTTGCCCCTGAGTAAGTCTGTCTGAATTTATTTTTTTTTAAACAGTACAAAAAGAAAAAAAAATAAATAAATAAAGGCAGCATGAATATGAAAAAAAAAAAAACTCAAGGACTTGAAGTCGGGTTTTTTGCCCAAAAGTAAAAGTGTTTTAGATGTTGAGTGAAATAAAGGGAAAATAGTACAAATTCAATTCTGGAATATGAATGTGTTCATAAAAATTAGATTTTGACCTTTTTTCCATTATTTCACTAACATTTTAATTAGAGCTCAGGGGAAAATTTTAAATAAAGGGGTCATATCATACATTTTTCTGTTTAAACAGAAAGGGATCTCGCTTTTCATGGCACTTAATTCACTGAAAAGATTTTGTTTAACCCGTTTCATTTTCAGTGGGTCATAAATGTAACAAGTTAGCTGGTTGACTGTAGATGAGCATGTCTGCATGTTTTGACTAGTTATTATGTTGTTTTGACTTTTATCTCTACGCCAGATTTTCTTCAAAGGAATAAGAAAGATGTTGTTATGAAAAATAAGAGGTCATGAGGTATTATTTTTACATTTCGCTATGAAGGCATCACCGTTTTTTACTTCTTTGTTATGACATAAGTGGCTCTAATGTGAGCAGTTCTCAGCTAATTAGGGTAGTTTCTCCTTTCATCCATAGTTTTGAGAAACAGTTTGGACTCTCTGCTAATGAGCTTGTCTTAATCACACATTCCATTGTACATAGACATGAACTGAATGCTTTAAATATTTCATTTATTCAGCGTTCCTTATCCAATGGCATGGCTTCGTTCTCCTCAAAGCATTTTCTTAAAGAATGCTGTTTTTAAAGAATGCTAAAAGTTTGTAGCCTCGTACCATACAAGACAGTGTTGTTTGAAGATTAAAAAAAAAAAAAACAAGAAGAATAAAACTAGTCAGTTCAGTGTTTTTGCAGGAGGGAGAAGATAGAGTTGTAGAATTAACTGCAGTCTGGTGCTCCGATACTTGTACGTCCACAGACGTATGTGTCATCTTTTAGAGCCTTTTCACAGGCACATCCAGTTCTTCTTTTGCAAGATACATGTGGAGACAGAATGTCACTCACAGTTGGTAATGGAATATGGATAAGATGCTACTGTGACTTGCATTGCATTTATTTATTTATTTATTGGTGTGAGAAATGGTGCAGTGGACCCTCTGACCAAAATTATAAACACAACACTTTTGTTTTTGCCCCCATTTCTCATGAGTTGAACTCAAAGATCGAAGACTTTTTTTATGTACACAAAAGGCCTATTTCTCTCAAATATTGTTCACAAATCTGTCTAAATCTGTGTTAGTGAGCACTTCTCCTTTGCCAAGATAATCCATCCACCTCACAGGTGTGGCATATCAAGATGCTGATTAAACAGCATGATTTTTGCACAGGTGTGCCTTAGGCTGGCCACAATAAAAGGCCACTCTAAAATGTGCAGTTTTATTACACAGCACAATGCCACAGATGTCGCAAGTTTTGAGGGAGCGTGCAATTGGCATGCTGACTGCAGGAATGTCCACCAGAGCTGTTGCCTGTGAATTGAATGTTCATTTCTCTACCATAAGCCATTTCCAAAGGTATTTCAGAGAATTTGGCAGTACATCCAACTGGCCTCACAACTGCAGACCACAGCCCAGGACCTCCACATCCAGCATTTTCACCTCAAAGATCGTCTGAGACCAGCCACCCGGACAGCTGGTGCAACAGTCGGTTTGCATAACCAAAGAATTTCTGCACAAACTGTCAGAAACTGTCTCAGGGAAGCTCATCTGCATGCTCGTCGTCCTCATTGGCGTCTCGACCTGACTGCAGTTCATCATCGGAACCGACTTGAGTGGGCAAATGTTCACATTCGATGGTGTCTGGCACTTTGGAGAGGTGTTCTCTTCATGGATGAATCCCCATTTTCACTGTACAGGGCAGATGGCAGACAGCGAGTATGGCTTCGTGTGGGTGAGCGGTTTGCTGATGTCAATGTTGTGGATCGAGTGGCCCATGGTGGCGGTGGGGTTATGGTATGAGCCAGGCGTATGTTACGGACTATTGTACTGTGACGAGACCTTGAGGCCCATTGTTGTAACATTCATCCACAACCATCACCTCATGTTGCAGCATGATAATGCACGGCCCCATGTTGTAAGGATCTGTACACAGTTCCTGGAAGCTGAAAACATCCCATATCCCATATAGACATATTTGTGAAATATATTTGAGAGAAATAGGCCTTTTGTGTACATAGAAAAAGTCTTAGATCTTTGAGTTCAGCTCATGAAAAATAGGGGGAAAAACAAAAGTGTTGCGCTTTATAATTTTGGTCAGTGGATATATGAGCAATATAGCATGAGTAGCAGTGCAACCCTCTTTTGTGCAGTATTATTTCCTTCTAACACATATTCAAATCTCAAGTTGACAGTTTAATAGCTGAGCCCAAGCCTCCATATTTGAAAATTTGAAATACATTACTTTAGAACTAGTAACGAAGGAATGTTGAGTTGCTTCGCTGAAAACTTACTGCATTACTCTATTAAAAGCTCACTTTATTATGTAGAGGACTGCATTATGAGAGGGAGATGGACTGAGTGAGTGTGATTACCTGCACCTGATACAGCATTCATTCTTCAGCTCAATGTCAACAAAACGCATATTTGAAGTCTAAACAAGTACATTCTCACCTAGAAATCTTTTCAAATTATATTCCATGACACAAAACCAGTATTATTTATGCAGGTTGATTTGGGCATTCGTCGATTACACTCGCTGTGAGAAATCCCACAAGTGGAGTGAAACAAACAGTAAAATGGTTGGAGCTCTGTTATCACTAGAATATCGCACTCCTCTCAGCCAATCAGATTCAAGAATTCGAAAGAACTGAAAGAACTTTTATATATGCCAAGTCCTGTCCTGGGTTCCACCACCCTCCACCTTCCCCAGCTCCACCTGTATAGACCTGCTACGGGTTATTATATTTGCTATTTGTGCAGAAGCATCTCAACAAATACAATAGTGAAACTGTAAGTTCATCCACTCCAACAGCGCTGTTATTACCTCGCTAGTGAGAAATATGTTTCTTTTAAGTTTCGCCCAGCCCTACTCTATTTTCTTGGTCAGTGTCGTTGTTAGTCTCAGCCTCAGACGTCACGCCCACGGAACGTTGGCCAAACGTCTGCACACTTAACTGGAAACACTAAAGGAGTTTCGAAGTTGTCATAGGTTTGGTTAGATTATACAGGATTTCCAGGAGACGTGTGTGTTGCGTTCTTTAACATTCTGCTTGGAAACAAAAATGCTTGCCACCAAACCCCCTCACAAAAGAAGAAAGCCATCGTAACAAGCGCTTATCAGGTTTGTGTTACAACAGTAATGAGCGCTTATCAGGATCAACTAAATGCTGCATTTTTCAGCGTTTTTGGATTGAAAGCTCTGGTCTCTGCATGGAAAAGAACAACCATTCTGCTTTTGTGTTTGACAGATGAAATGAAGTCATATGAAGTTGGAACGAGATGAGGATGAGTAAATGATGACAGAATTCTCAACTTAATTTTATGGTCGTCTTAGCAGAACACAGCTGTTAAATCAAACCGAGGCATTTTCTGTCCTTCTGCCAGTTAAAAAGTAGGTGGATCAGCAGCGCTCCGAGCCGCCTGCTTTGGGCTAGATCAGATCTTGGTCTGGATTCAAAACGCAAAACAATCTGCTAACTACAGAGCCTCTGGGCAGTTTCTGACACAGACAGAGAGGTTCCAGGAGGCTCCGGAACAGATGGAATATTGCTGATTACTCTTTTAATTCTGATATTCATATCGCCACGGAAAACTTTTCTGAATCTTTGAGCGGGGCCTTAATCAGTATGGTAATACCGCTCCCGGTGATATATGAATAGTAATGAGGATGCTGATATGGGCCATTCTTCATCCTTTCTGCTAACAAATGAAGGTGGCCAGCTGGGTGACTTATGCAAATACTGAAGAGGTGCTTTAAATGGCAGAAAACAGCTCAGGTTGTCTGACATCTGAAGCTCATGAGTGATCGTGTCTGTTTGGACTCATTTAAGACTGAAGATTGACTCATTGACCTGTGAGTTTATGATGCGTAATGTGTAGCTGATGAGCTTGAAGGGAACTTGGATTACAAATTTGGATAAATGGATCTACTGTTCATTTGAATTTTAGCATTTTGCCATATTTAAGCATCAGTTTTAATGCATGATAATAAGTTTTCTTAATAAGTCTCATAATCCTCATAAGAGAACACAAAAATTACTGCAAGACAATGTAATCAAAATTTCAGATAAAATAGTACACGATGGTCCAATCGTCCCTAAATGTGACATAAGCAGTTATCCATGGAGAGTTTGTGATTTTGTTGCCAGTGAAAAGATTTGTGAGGATTATTTTTATGCCTTTCTGCCAATTTAAGGAATATTAATGCCCTGTTAACGAGAACGGATATGATAATCACGTATCTATAAATATAAATGAAATGAGCGCAACGATTTGATGATTTGCTGGGCTTTCTGTTGTTATTTGGGCCCGTCTGTACACCCTTATGGGTTAATTAGTCTGTCCAAACAAAACTATTTTAGTCTCAGAGAAGCATCTCTGAAAATGAGAACTGCGTGAGATCCAGGGAGCAATGTGGTGTGAATACAAAATATGTGCGCATTTTTAGACACAACAGGCATGGGTCTAATTCTCAGCTTTTCAATTTCCATTTCCAATTTGGGTTTCTTGTCATTGGCATGTTAGTTTTTTTTTTTTTTTAAATGAAATCAGTTTGTACAGTAGGCCAGTACAGTACAGTACTTTATTGTACAGTATTTGTATGGTAACCAGGTATGGTATTACTATGTTACATGTTATTACTATTATTAGTAGTAGTAGCAGTAGTAGTAGTAGTAGTAGTAATAATAGTATTATTACTATTATATAAATTAAAATTGTATGAAATAGTAGTATTAAATATGAATTAAATACTAATATAATGATATTTATTTACTCATTTTTTCATGTTTTAAATTGTATTTTAGTAAAGTATTTAATATAATAAAAAAAATTCATTAATTTTGTTACTTTATTTATTTATGTATAAAACTTTATTTTTTTGTTGTTGTTGTTTATTATTATTATTATTATTATTATACAAATGTTGTTGTTGTTGTTGTTATTATTATTATTATTATTATTATTATTATTGTTATTGTTATTGTTGTTATTATTATTATTATTATTATTATACAAATTAAAATTGCATGAAATACGTTAGTTAAACAGTATTATAGTGATATTTCTTTTTTTATTTTAAATGTTATTTAAATTATTTAATAAGAATTTCATAAATAAAAATTTAATAAAATATTTTTTAAACTATTTTTAATTCTTTACAGTTAAATAGGATATTGAGATTTCTTTACTGTTTTTCAGTGTTTCAAATTTAATTGAAATAAATTACTTAATAATAATTTAATAAATAAATAAAAATAAAATATTTTTTGTATTTTTAATTGCATTCATTTTATTTTTATTAATTGTATGAAATACTACAGTTAAATAGTGATGCTTGTATTTCTTTAGTGATTTTTTTTTATTATTATATAAATTAATAGATTTAAATTAAATAGTAATATAGAGATTTACTTTTTTCATTTTTTCAATGTTATTTAAATTATTTAATACTCATTTAATAAATAAGTAAAAATAAAATTAAAAATCATTCATTTTATTTTTTTTTAAATTATTATGTAACGTAGGGAGGGAAACGAGAGACGTGCGGATCCATACGCAAACTTTTATTATAACGACGAGACATAGACATGGTCAAAGGCAGGCAGGGTCGGGCAACAGCAGACAGGAACACAGACAGCAAGAACAAGGGTAGAGCTAAAACAGGCGGGGGTCAGTCCAGCGGCGATCGTTATCCGACAGGGGCTAGGCAGAAGAGTGGTCAGACGAGCGAAGGTTCAAAACGAGACAACGGAAAAACTAGACACGGGGGGAAACTAGGAGATGCGCTTAGTACGACTGCAATGGAAAATACAATACAATACAATCCAATACTCGGCCAGGAGTGACAGGAAGACCGGGGTATTTATACAGTCTCTGATGGGACAGGAGGAAGTGCAATGGCTGATGGGGAGTGTAGTCCGGGGTGTAGTGTGGCAGTCCGTGCGTGACAAAACGCAAGAGCGACATCTGGTGGTGAGCGGTCCGCAGCTCACCGCCCAGATCATGACATAGCCCCCCCCCAAAGAGCGGCTTCCAGACGCTCCAACAGAACAACAGTCCATGGGAGTGGTGGGGAGGGAGCGAGACAGGGTGAGGGTTGGAGGGCCAGGCCCCTGCGGAGGACCCGGTGATTGAGGCAGGACCGGCAGAGCGGGAGCCCTCCAGGGCGGAGCCGGAGGCGGAGCAGGCAATGCAAGAGCCCTCCAGGACTGAGCCGGGGGAGCCCTCCAGGGCGGAGCAGATGGTGCTAGAGCCCTCCAGGGCGGAGCCGAAGGCAGAGCAGACGACGCTAGAGCCCTCCAGGGCAGAGCCGGTGGAGCCCT
Organism: Labeo catla; assembly: GCA_012976165.1. Classification (NCBI taxonomy): domain Eukaryota; kingdom Metazoa; phylum Chordata; class Actinopteri; order Cypriniformes; family Cyprinidae; genus Labeo; species Labeo catla. The sequence goes on along the minus strand of VONZ01000918.1, from coordinate 1,184 downwards.
CCAGGGCGGAGCCTGAGGCGGAACAGGCGGCGCTAGAGCCCACCAGGGCGGAGCCGGAGGCTGAGCAGGCAGTGCAAGAGCCCTCCAGGGTGGAGCCAGAGGCAGGGCAGGCGACGCTAGAGCCCTCCAGGGCGGAGCCGGAGGCCGAACAGGTGGCACTAGAGCCCTCCAGGGTGGAGCCGGAGGCGGAGTAGGAGGCGCAGCAGCCCTGCGGGGCGCAACAGGAATCTGCATCACGCTCTGGGACCTGGGGAGAGCAGGGACAGAGGAGGCAGACAGAATAGAGGGAGAAGCCGCAGCAGCCCTCCGGGGCGGAACAGGAGGCGGAGCAGCCCTCCGGGGCGGAACAGGAGGCGGAGCAGCCCTCCGGGGCGGAACAGGAGGCGGAGCAGCCCTCCGGGGCGGAACAGGAGGCGGAGCAGCCCTCCGGGGCGGAACAGGGGGCGGAGCAGCCCTCCGGGGCGGAACAGGAGGCGGAGCAGCCCTCCGGGGCGGAACAGGAGGCTGCGTCATTGACTGGGACCTGGGGAGAACAGTGACAGAGGATGCAGACAGGAAAAAGGGAGAAGCAGAGAGTTTGGTGGTTAACGCCCCCTCCGTAAGAGGTTCTACGGCCGGCGCCGACACCTCTGGAGGCATTGGCGCAGCTTCTCCGGCGGGGAAGGCCTCTGAAGCAGACTTGAGACCATACGGGACCTCTGAAGAAAGCCTGTGATCAAATGGGAGCTCTGCAGCAGGCTTGTGATCAGGTGAGAGCTCTGGTGCAGGCTTGTGATCAGGTGAAAGCTCTGGTGCAGGCTTGTGATCAGACGAGAGCTCTGGTGCAGGCTTGTGATCAGACGAGAGCTCTGGTGCAGGCTTGTGATCAGACGAGAGCTCTGGTGCAGGCTTGTGATCAGACGAGAGCTCTGAGGCTGACCTGGGAACAGGCGTGTCCTCAGGAGCACAGTGTGCAGCCCACACACACAACATGGCCACTGCCACTAAGGGAAGAGCAGCAGCGATGACGTCACTTGGCTTGTGGGGATCTGCTGTAACGTGGCTTGACTCAGGAACAACATGGCTTGACTCGTGGGGCACAGCTGTGACTGGGCTTGACTCGTGGAGCACAGCTGTGACTGGGCTTGACTCGGGGAGAACGACAGCTGTATCTTGGCTTGACTCAAGGAGAACGGCAGCTGTGC